>PVKS010006046.1:0-80935 GCA_004027875.1 Aplodontia rufa
AAAAAAAATCCTGTACCATGAAAGCAATTTCATTTGTTTTCTCAGCAAATTAAGCATTTAGAAATGACTCATGGTGCAAATTAATATAGTACCTTGAGATTTATATGGTAGTGATAAATTCCTAGTTCCAGAACCATAGGTCTTACACTTCAAGCTTAAGGCTATTGAGGACTTGATTCCAAAATTCAGAGAGCTTTTTAACCCCTTGCTCCTCATGTAACTATGTATAGTGAAATAACAGCACACATCCTGAAGCAATAACCCTGATCTCTCCTTCCTGGCTGATATCTTACATGTTCATTGGCCGTCAAGCCTCTTCTCAGAGCCAGAGTCAACCCCTCTCACATCCTCAAGTATTCTCTGACAAGCCCCTGATTGCTTTCCTGGGGCAGTACACAGAAATATTTCCTCAAACCTCTTTACTAGCGTATTCAATTTTGTGTTTTAGTATCTTGTACACTTAATTACTTCACACATAATAGTAATTCCTAAATCCTGAACATTCAGCTCCAGGAAGAAACATGAAATTATTTAAGGGAGGACCCTTAATTTATATATCCATGTATGTTTTTTCAATCAATAGAGTAATTAAACTATATAGTAATAACTATAGTCATTATTGTGTAAAAAAATTGTAAATTAATTAGTCAAGAACAGGGGTGAGCAAATTATAGTCTGTAGGCCAAAACCAGCTTGCCACTCATATTTGTTAATAAAGTTTTATCAGAACACAGACATGACCATTCATTTTTGGCTACTTTCCTGCAGCAACAACAGAGTTGAGTAGTTATGACAGAGACTACATGGTCCACAAAAGCTAAACATTTACTATCTGATCACCTACAGAATGACTTCACTCCATCCCATAATATATTCATCCTGAGGATAATGGTAATATTTCAGACATATTTGTATCAGCACACCTGCCAGCTGATAAATGACACAGGCTTTTTTAGGGGCAAACTCCCACACTTAACTATGCCTTCAAAGATGGTTAATGCACCTTCAGAGTTGTACTTTCTTCTTTTGTTTCAGCTAAAATTCTTTGGAGAAACCTATGAGGAACTAGACAAGGTCACTAAGTTACAATGAGTCTTTTAGATAACCTGGAGTAAACCTGACTGCATACAATATTGAACTGAGCATGTCTGGAAGCCTTTGTGTCTGCCATCTTTCCTTTTTAAACATGTGATCTAGGATCTAGAACTGAGGGGCCTCAAATATGTGCCCAGTCCTATATGTGTTTTCTGTGTGAATACATAGTCTCCCTAATAAAGACCCTGTGCTTTTTTTTGCTTGGAGAGAGCATGACTTTGCAATAACCTGAGTGCTCTCTTTTCTCTCCCTTTCTTTTTATTCTCTTATTGCCTGGTTTTGCCATTTGGCTTTGCATTCATCAGAAAGCATGCATTGCATTCAGACACTTACACATACCTTACAGAAAATGTTTAAACTCTGGAAGTCGAAATCAGACATTATAATATTTCCCCTACAACATTTGTTCTTGCTTTGAAGTCACTGTGGCTTAGAGAGTTCAACAGATACTCAAGTGTTTGAGTTAAAAAAAAAGTACCAGCGTCTTATGAATTCTTTTGTACTCACTGTTAGTGTCCATTAATCAAATGTTACTCTATGCAGGTTTACTTGATAAAATCTATCCAGCATTTTTCTCCAATCTAAGTACCCCTCTTTCTTCAAGATATGATAAACCTTTTTTGCATGTAAAAGTATGCTGAATGGGGAATGACATTTTTGTATTTTAGGAATTTACATATATGATAGCCTATTATTCTTGCATGCCATGGAGCAAAATTCTTTCCTGTCATGCAAAAATCATATTTTAAATTTATTCATTTTCACATATTTCGTGATTTGGTGTTCTCATTAGCTGTTTTCCCAGATGTCTATACAATTTATCTACTTCCCTATCAATGGACATCTGATTTTTTCCAATATTCCTATTATGAATGATGCAAGAATATCTTGGCCACATAAATCAGAGCTTCATTAAAGTTTATAACTGGAGATAGAAAAGGGTATCATATTCATTTCCTATTGCTGCTGTAACAAATTCTCACAAATTTAGTAGCTTTAGACAAATTATTATATTAGAATATGTCAGGTTCTGAAATACTCCAGAGACTCTAGGGAAAAATCTCTCTCCCTACCTTTTCCAGCTTTTGGAAGCTGTGCTCATTCCTTGTCTTGTGGTACTTCCCTTCACCTTCAAAACTATACTGTAGGATCTTCAAACCCACTGACTCTACTCTTCTCCTTTTTCTTAAAAGGATCTTTGTATTACATCAGACCCACCCAGACAGCCTAGGATTTTCTCAAGACTTTTTACTTAATCATTATTGTAAGGTTATATATTCATGTATGCATCTTTGAGGGACATGATTCAGCCCCCCCTTTTCTATCTCCACAAGAATAAATATTATCAAATTTGTAAATACTCTCAATTTCTTCTCCAGTTAAGTTGTAGTAATTTAAATATGTCTTCCAATATTTCTACATCAGTATATAACACAGTCAGGTTCTCTGGAACTTATAAAACCTAAACTAGCCATGTGGCGTGCACCTATAATCCCAGTGGCTCGGGGTGGGAGGCTGAGGCAGGAGGATTACAGGTTTAAGCCCAGGCTCAGCAACTTAGCGAGGTCCTAAGCAACTTGGTGAGACCCTGTCTCAAAATAAAAAATTAAAAGGGCAGGAGTGGTGGCTCAGTAGTTACTGGGTTTGCCTGCCATGCATAAGGACCCAGGTTTGAATCCAGCACCATATACACAACAAAGTGTTGGAGCAAGGAAAGCCACGTGAAAAACACAATAAAATTGATTCTTTCTTTTTCTCTCTCACTGTCCCTCTCTCTCTCTTAGAAAAAAAAAACCCAAAATAAAACAAACCCAATCCCCCTGAACTCATTGTTGTTTTTTATTTATATCTTTAAATTTTGACATGATTTCAGATGCACAGCAATGTTACATGGACTCTTGTAAAATCACCTACCTAAAACTCCCCTGTTCTTTTTATTTTGCCCAATATAAAACTAAGCTGGAAACATATGTCCTTTTATCTCTAAATATTCCAGTATGTGTTTGCTCAGGATATTCTCTTTTTTAATCACAAAGCAGTTTTATAAATTGGAAATTTTAATCCTGACTCAATACTATCATGTACTCTCATTTATTCAAATTTCACGAATTGCTCCAACGATACTCTATGGCGATTTTCTCTTGGTTCAGGATCCAGTTCAGGAGCACATACTCTTCTTATTTGTCATCTTTTGTTTAATATGTTTTATCTTGAAAATTTCCTCAGACTGGCATCCTGAAAGAGTACAGACTTGCTATTGTATTGCATGCCTTTAAATTTGTGTTTGATGTTTCTTCATTTTATTCAGGCTCTGGGCATATCCCACATCTCCCAGGAATATCCCACAGATGGTGCTGTGTCTTCCTCAGTGCATCTTATCGGGAGGAACAATATATTAATTTGTCTCAAACCTAGTGACAATAATTTTGGCTTTCTGGTTAGGGTGGTTCTTGCTAGATTACTCCACCATGTTATTATTTTTCCCTTGGTAACTGACAAATATTTTGTGAGGAGATGCATACCATTTTCTGCTCAAACTTTCACTCATTAATTTTAATATTCATGGATGAGCCTTAGTCCATCACTCAGTCTCTATTTACTAGTTGACATTATGAAGTTTCCTTCCTTCCTTCCTTCCTTCCTTGAATTCCTACATTTTTATCTTAGTGAAAAATTCATTAATATGATTTAATTTTATGTTTCAATTGTAACAGATTTGTCTAGTTGGAGCCCTAAGGAGGTGGTTCAAGTGTGTTTTCTACATATCCCCATCATTCAGTTAATATTCTGTTATTTTATATCACACACAAAAAGTTTCAGACTCATCTAGTTCCTGCATTTGCTTTTCTGTCTACTTCGTCTTGCAGTGGTTAGTTTTATAGTTACAATGACATCACATTAATTAATTCATGCTGGTTACCTTAGGAAGAATTAAGTTCAACACAGCAATCCCACCTATCCACAGCCTGGCTTTCTGTATTTCAGTTCCCTATATTTCACTCTGGTCTGAAAACATTAAATAAATATTTTTAATAAAAAGTTTAAAAATTATGTAAATATAAATAAATATATAATAAAAACATTTTATTAAAATAAAAATTTAATAAAATTTTAAATATATATAATATATTTTTAATAAAATAAATATTGCTTATTTAATAAAAATAAGGAAGTTTTAAGTTACATGCTGTTTTGAGTAGCATGATGAAATGTCACAGTCCTGCTCCATCCTGCCCTAGAGATGAATCATCCCTCCATACAGCATATCCACACTGTATATGCTACCCATCCATTAGTTATTTAGTAGCAATCTCATTATCAGATAGACTGTCAAGATATCATAGAGTCCCATGTTCAAGAAACCTTTCTTTTACTTAATGATGCCAAAGCACAAAAGTAGTGATGCCAACTGTTCAGATGTGCCAAAGATAAGAGGCAAAGTATTTCCTGTAAGTGAAAAGATGAAAGTTCTTGACTTAATAAAAAAAATTGTCTGCTGAGTTTGTTAAAAATCTATAAGTAACAATGAATATTCTGTGCAATTGTAAAAAAGGAAAAAGAAATGCTTATTAGTTTTCTGTTGCATCTCAAACCACAAAGTTACAGATCTAGTGATTGATAGGTGAGTGATAGTTGAAATGGTAAACTGCGTTAACCTATGGAGTACAAAACCTCTGCGGTCTCTGATGTCCACTAGGAGTCTTGGAGTTCATCTCCCAGGGATGAAAGGGGTATACTGTACTGAATGTGATGGAGTGAGGTAAATACGAAAAGAAAAACTGGAAGTGATGGTGAAAAGAGGCACTGCTGAGAAAATAACAAAATCGAGATGGTGTTACTCAGCACTACCTTGGAAAACAAATTCTCCATCAAGTTGTCTAAGCATTCATGCAATACTGAAAACCAAGAGTTTATAAAAGAAGCAATTAATAAAGGCAAGTGATAGTAGTCAATAAAAAGGTCTTTTGGCACTTTTTCCTCAAAAAAAGTAATGTTTTATGTGTTTAAACCGAAGCACTAAGATGTTTTCTGCAGAGTAATATGTGCCTTCCTTTATGCAATAAGTAAAATGTTGGATATAATTTAATTAAATACTTCCACACTCAATCCTTTGCATATGCACAGGTGTGGGCTTGTTACTATTATAACTATCTGTGCCTTCTTGAATTATGACACCATTATTTCAAATGCTTGTGTTTTATTCATTTATAAAGCACATATGCACCTCCCCCCCACACACACACACACTCAGTCGTTTTCATTGCTCCAGTACACCCACTGCTTTATGCACTTTTAAAAGTGTTTGGGAAGAGAATGTCCTAAATGACCATACTAGTTCTCTATTAGCTATGTAACAAATAATCAAACACTTAGTGGCACAAAACAACCAAAACTGTATTACCATCCAATTCTTGAAAGTCTGAAATGGGTCTCACTGGGCTAAAATCAAGTATCTGCAGGTCTGTGTTCCCACTGGGGAGACCTTATTTCCTGGCTGTTTCCTGCTTCTCAACATCACCCATATTCCTTGGATTGAGGAACCATCCCTCAATTTTCAAAGCCAGCAATGTGCACTTTGAACTCTTATCTGCAACTCTCTGTTCCTCCATTTTGCTCTGGAAAATACCAATAATTTCTTCATCCTAAGATCAGTTGATGAGTAAATTTAATTCAGTGTGTCACTTTAATTCCCCTTTACCATGTCACAGTAGCCAAGACTGAGAATATCCCTGCCCTGATGGAAATTATATGTTATCGGAGGAGATAGAAAGTCATCAAACAGAAACATATCATACATTTTGAAGATAAGAAAAATACTTGAATAGATCAGGAAGAAGAAAAAAAAGTATGTTCATCTGTTTTACAAATGCGGGATAATACCAAGGAGGGCTAGGCATCTTTCCTGTGTTAATTAGACCCCTGCTTCTCCCTGCCTCCTTGTAGCCCATGCTCTTTTCCTGATACAGTTCTGTTTCACCACCTCTTCAATCCTCCGGTTAAGGTAGGAATGAGTTTGCCCACGTTATAATTGCATCCCTCATGCCCGGCGTAGTGCTGCTCAAATAGCAAAGCCTCAGTAATTATTTGTTGAGGTGTTGCTATTCCTCCAACCCATCTTATATCATATTTTTCCTTAAAGCACTGATCCAAGAAAATAAGAGAAAATTTCTTTAGATTCATATCCAGAAATTTAGTTTCCTTTGTAAAATTTTCTAAGAGCCAAACCAGTAGAAACTCCATTGGAATATCCACTATAATTCTGCACAGATTTCTTGAATGCTCTCTTCAGGGGGACCAGATCCATGGATAAAATATCAACAGGCAATGGCTGAGCTTTCCGTGTACACAAGCAAAGTATTCAGAACTTATGGACAAATGGCCCGCATAATCCTAAGAGGTCATGTTTCATAATGGCGTTTCTTTGAAATAGTAGCACTCAAGAACTAGGTAACTCCATTTTCTTTGGTGAAAGTCATTTTCTGTACTTTATGGTGCTATTTGCATTATTCTATGGCTTTGAAGTAAAAGTCAGTGATTTTTTTTGTCACTTAAAGTAACCCAGAAGCCTTGTCCTCACATTCCAGGTCCTTAACGACCTGATACCCCTCTGTCATCCAAGCTTCTTTACTATCTTCTTGCTTCTTAGATCTGTAATTGCATTTGTTTCTTTACTTTCAATGCTGAATTAACATGGAAACTTCCTGTTTTTTAGATTAAGTTGACCATGTCTCACAGTGGATGTCTAAAACCTTTGAGGTATATGTGCAATCTCCTGATTACATAGAAACTGCTCAATGTGCAGGTGAAATCAGAAAAGAAATGACAAATACATCATTACTCAATGGTATCAGTTGAGCAGAGTGACGAAACGCCAATCACAGGGAAACGAGCGTGGTTTATGCTATTTTGCACTATGCAGTAATTTTGATGACTTTGTGTGCAAACAGGTCCCAGAGACCACTGTGGAAAGCTGAAGAGCAAATCTCTTTCCTATAAAGTCAACCTGATACCAGCAATTCTGAGCTCCAGAAAAGGGACGTTAGGGCTACTTTCCTCCATGATCTGAAATTCTCCAACTGCATGTACATGCAGTAAAGTGTGTGGCTTTAAACTGATCGCTCGGGTTTTTTAAAACTCACTTACATATAATATAAAAGGGGTATGGATGGCTCCTACTCTAACTGCTTGACAAGTTTCTTTTTTATTCTAAATAAAGAATGCCAGAAGAATTGCGTACCTGACTATCACTACCCCATCAATACACTAGTGCCATTCACTGACCTCTGCCAACACTCAGTGTCTGATGTCACTTTGTGCTGGGATTATGGAAGCCCCACTGCCCGATGTGTCTGTGGGTACACATGGAGCAGCTGGAGGCCTGAAGAATTAACACATCCAGGAGCAACTCTCTCAACCATTGCTTCTCCTAGAACTGCTGTGACTAAAACACCCGACAAGAACAATTTTAGAGGTGGGAAAGTTTATTTGGGGGCTCACAGTTTCAGAGGTCTCTGCCCACAACAGCAGGCTCCACTCTTCAAGCCTTGACCTAAGGCTGAAGAACACCACGGCAGAAGGGTGTGGCTGAGGAAAATGGCTCAGGCCACTACAATCAGGAAGCAGAGACTCCACCAAATATATATACCCCCAAGGCACATCCCCAATGACCCACCTCCTTCAGCCACACCCTACCAGCCTACAGTTACCACTCAGTTAATCCCTGTCATGGCATTAACTCACTGATAGGGTTGAGGCTTTCAAAACCGAAACATTCTTTTTTTTTTTTTTTTTTGTACTAGGGATTGAATCCTGTGGCACTTAACCATTGAGCTACATTCCCAGCCCGTTTTTATATTTAATTTAAGTCAGAGTTTCATTAAGTTGCTCAGAGCCTCACTAAATTGCTGATGTTGGCCTCAAACTCACAATCCTCCTGCCTCAGCCTCCTGAGTGGCTGGGATTACAGACTACACCAGGTTCATAACTCAAACGTTCTATCTGAATTTCCAAATATTCCACCAACACTTGGATCTCAGTTAGACATCTTTACAGAGAGGACCTATCTTCACTGAGTTGAATCAAACAGGAGAGCTAGTATACTTTGAAGGGGAAATATGGCATTATTATTATTATTGCATTATCCTTATAAATTTCTAAATTAAAATTTGATGCATTAAATATTTATCAAATCAGCTTTGATAAAAAATTTTGATGAGTTACAAAGTTAAAGCTAAAATGTCCTTTTTGTGTTTGCATTTTCATGGACTTGTGGAAAGGGTGGGTAAATTCAGGGGTGATAGGTGGGGTTAGAAAGGACACATCCAGGGGCTGGAGCGGTAGCTCAGCGGTTTCGGCGCTTGCCTGGCAAGCACGAGGACCCGGGTTCAAACCCCAGCACCACGTACTCAACTGAGTGTTGGAGCAACTAAGGCCATGTGAAAAACTAAATAAAGCTGTTTCTCTCTTTCTGTCTCTCTCTCACTGTCCCTCTCTCTTTAAAAAAAAAAAAAAAAAAAAAAAGAAAGGACACATCCAGTAGAACCCAAGGATTTTTCCTAAGTGAAGAGCATTGTCTTCAACTCATTAAACTGTTCTTTGAATTCAGTAATGATCTGGTTGGTGAATATGACCGAGGTAAAGACAATAACAGTAGCAAATTATACCTCACGCATATTCCTATATGTTGGAACATATAGGGATAACATAGAACCCTAGCCCTGAAAGAGGCTTTTCCAGACCTCAGTTTGCCTTTGTGAATGGTTGTCAACATCATAAAAGCTACAGTGACAAACCCAAGGCCAACATCATTCTGAACAAAGAAAAATTGAAAGCCTTTCCCCTGCAATCAGGAACTAAACAAGGCTGTCCACTCTCACAACTCCTATTCGATGCTGCTCTTGAAACTTACCAGAGCAATCAGGCAAGAGAAGGAAATGAAAGGGATACAAATAGGAAAAGGCGAGGTCAAATTATTTGCTGGTGACATGATCCTATATCTAGAAGCCCCAATAAACTCTACCAGAAGACTTCTAGACAAATTTAGCAAAGTAGAGGGATACAAGATCAACATTCATAAATCTCTAGACTATTTTTCTATCACTCTTAATAGATTGATTTTCAAAGCTTCCCTAAAAGAATAATTTTAGAAATAATAAATGATGATAGTAGTGGATTTTTATCCAGAGAGTAATATAATAAGTCATGATTCCATAATGATTAAACAATGGAAAAAATGAATAGGTTGGAGTGGATCTCCTAAAAATCAATGGGAGATGCATAGAAGAAAAGGACAACAGGCTGGGAAGAAGGCAGGTACGGGAAGTGCTGGGGAGGGATATTGACCAAATTATATTGTTATATCATGTGCACGTAAGAATATGTACCAACAAATCCTATTCATATGTACAACTATAATGCACCAACAAAAATGTGGAAAATGATAGGAAAAGATGATTATTCCTTAAGATAAAATTTCAACTGATAAATTTAGAAGGCACCAAAGAAATATTACAATTGCTTCAGCTAAGAATCAGCTATAGTTGTCAGGCAAAAGCATGATTTTTAGATATTGTCCTAAATGTTCTTTATTAATCTCAAAGAGTAACTGTAAAGTGGGAAAACTCCAGCAGACTCCACCTTAACCTCACCAGCAATAAGACATAGGAACTCACAAGCTGAGACAAGCGTGTTGTGCTGAGAAGGCACAGAATCACTTCTGCCACGTTCTTAGGAAAACACAAAATCAGGAGAAAAATTCAGACTAAGTCGACCAAGAGGCATTTTATAAATAAATTCTCTAGTATGTTTCAAATGTGAAGACCAAGAAAGACAGAGATCAATGGAGGAACCCCTCCAAAGGTTTAAGGGAAAATAAGAAACCATAACAAGTGGAATCTTTTAATCTTGTGCTGGATCCTGCATTGCTATGAAGATGTTTGTTTGTCAGTTGGGAAAAATGGTATGTAAGTTTCAGAATTAATAATGCATTAAAATTAATTTCCTGAGTTTTGATCATTGAACTGTAAGCCCATCAGATGTCAGTATTTGGAGAATTTGGGTAAATAGTATGATGAATTCTTTGTACTTTAAAAAAATTCATCTAAAGTCTAAAATTATTTCAGAATTTTAATTTTCAAAATAATTTAAATACTTATAAAATATTTGAGAAAGATTCACTCAAGGAGATTCTTACAGTCATCAGAAATAATTCAATTATAAGGGGGCTGGTAATGTGGCTTAGAGCCAGAATACTTGTCTAGCATGCAAGATGTCCTGGGTTCAATTCCAGCACTACAAAAAAATAAAAGAAAGAAAGAATTCAACTATAATTCTCAGTAAGGACCAAAATTTAGAAATTGTACCATGTTTAACAAAAACTTTTTCATAAAAATATAGTTACAATTTCAATGACTTCTTTAAACATTTTTAAAAGTATTTTAAGGGAATCAGGATTGATAAGGACTCACGAAACTGGCGCTGCTCTCTCCCTCTTCCACTTGGGTACTTATCATTGAATGTCTCTGTATTTCCAAGTCTACCTCTGAAAAACTACTAAAAGAACAATTATCTTCACTATGAAATCTCTAAGTTATAGTACACAAGCACAATTGAAACATAATAAAAATTCTCTAACAGAGCCCTTGCTATCCCCTATACACTTAGTTTCAATAATCCATTCTGAATGTGCAAAAAAAAAGCCTAGTCTTTTTCTTTAAAAACAAATTATTTTGAAATATCATTACTCTTTTCAACATGTTTCTTTTTATTGAAACCGTATTTTTTTTTAATTCTAAAACTTTCTCCATCCTCAAGAGGTTGCCTTTTAATTATGTCCTTCCTTGATCCTGAGGTCTTTCTTATTATTTGTTTAAATGTTATTGTTTGGACTTGAATTGATCGCTCCTGTTCAATTTCAGGGTTAGCATTTGCAGGGACCTAGAGTAAAATTTCCTTCCTGTTGCCTTGAGGACATTCATCAGAAACATCATGTTGTGCTTGATGGAGGTTCTCCTGATGAAAAGGTTCACAACAAAGAACAAATTAATTTTTGGTAACAATCAATGGCACCATCCAATACATTTTCTTATTCCTTTTACTTTTCTATTCTTTTTCTTTTTTTTTTATCTTCTAGCTTCTTGATTGTCTTCATGTAGAAAATAGACTACAATTTATTTTTAAAGAAATACTATTATTGCCTCCTGGTCTTAATTAAACCAGGGACCATAGTTCATCTAGAATCCTAATCTGTCCATGAATGCTCAATGAAGAGCCTCAGAACCAGTTCAAATAGCAAATACAGGGATTCAAAGGAACCAGTCTTCTCTATAGCTAAATACAACTAACGGGGCTCTCCTGGCTCTGAGAGCCATCCTTAACACACTTAACACCTTTTTTACTTCTCCTTTATGTATATTTACATACATACATACATGTTTATATATGAAAAAATATGTATCTCATATGCTCATTTGAGACTTGTTTTATGGACTTCTTATTTCCACAATCAACTGTTTATTATGAATCCACGTAGCATGGCTCAAGTATTTGTGTGTTTTATTGTACGCTAACTTTTTCATTGCTATTAATCTTGTTTAGCACTCAGGACACTTCCTTTATAGGGCACATAGAGTGTGGAAATAAAGTGTAGCATTGTTATGACATTGTTCTTCATTCAATACAATATCAAGGGCCACCAAGCTAGCCTGAAATGGCCAATTTACGTAGCTCAGTTTGTCAGAGTGATTTTGCATGTTGAAAATGATCTATTCAACTTAGAAAGAGTATGTTCCCTCCCCAATGTATATTTGAAATCCATATGCATTATTAACAGTGCTCCTACAATGGTTACAAAAACGTCAAATGATCCATGTTTCCAAACAGTTTTGGATGGAAGGAATCAACTATGAATTCAGAATAAAAAAAAGTCTGTTCTCTTAACTTTAGCAAAGAGAATGAGGCTCTGTCTCTGCTGCTCCTCAGAAGTTCTTATAATTCCAAGAATCAAAAAGAAGTGTCAGTATTCTATATACAGTAGTCAGTGCCCACAGAACTTGGTATATGTTGTATTTTATATTGGTATATGCTAGGATAACAAAGTAAGGGTAGCACTTTTTTTCCTCAAAGAACTAATCTCATTCTCAAAAACCAGTAAAGATCTCTTCCACACACCTATTTCTAGATATAATCTCATCTGTCTTCCTGGAGCCTGCCAGGCAATGGCTTAGGTAAGGTATGGAAATGTAGTGGTGGAGTGGGGATGAAGATTATGAGGAAAGGAAGATGATGGATATGAAGGTTCCAAAAATATGTTCATTTGAGCTCTCACCCTCCTCAGTTCACCTTGGATCAAGGTTTGCTTATTAAGTGGGAAAATAGAAAAATGTTTCCTTTTTAGAAAATAATCCTAGTGTATAGGTCATCTGTGTAGTGATTTCCATTAAGATCCTTTCAGTATTTCTTTTTGCTTGATTTTCACATAAGTGTGC
Source organism: Aplodontia rufa (assembly GCA_004027875.1). Lineage (NCBI taxonomy): Eukaryota > Metazoa > Chordata > Mammalia > Rodentia > Aplodontiidae > Aplodontia > Aplodontia rufa. The sequence goes on from PVKS010006046.1 coordinate 12,582, forward strand.
TAACATTATCATAGAAAGCACCACTAAATTAAAACATTGTTAGAGCTGAATGCTACAGGTGTTACACTGCAATTAATTACAAAAGGTCAGCCCTTAGTTCAAGGGTCTTTCAGTACAATCCTTCTGCCTTCATGACTAAGAAGTAACAATGTTTTCTATGTCTAAGAGTGACCTAAATGTTCATTTATTAAACGCTAACTCTGAAAAAAAATGAAAGGATGTGGTGCTGATATTGCCCCTGTTCTAGTTAAAGAGAAGAAGGAAGATGCCTGGTAGAGTTCTACTCGTAGTTAGGAAAACTGGATTTGAGGTCCATTTTCTGTGCCCGTAAATGTCAATTAGGAAAATTATTTCTTATTTCTGAAGTTGTTCATTAGTTGTAAAACTGGGCTTGGGTGACAGGTTGTCAAACTCATATATTAGACTCAACAAAGGCATAGAGACACATAATCTAGGGGAACCATAGATATGTGTGTAGGAGGGTGATAAGTGGAGAGGAGGGGAGAGGGAGAGAGGATACGGGGGCTTCTAGGGAGCTAACCAACAAAGTAGCATACTCTTTACCCCACCCACCTGGAGAATCCAAATGATACTATGCAATCATTTAATTCTGGAAAATCCACAATCTAAATATTTACATCACTTGTATGGGTGAAATATAGCAGAATCAAGTGACTGGGGTGTGGGTGATGTGGAGCTAATTCTGGTTTAAGAACAAGTGCATATCATACTGTTACTTTATATGCATTTATGATTACACAGTAACTCAACTTCTTAATATTTTTTTAAAGAGAGAGGGACAGTGTGAGAGAGAGAGAAAGAGAAAAACAATTTTTATTTAGTTTTTCATATGGCTTTTGTTCCTCCGAGATTTTGTTGTGTACGTGGTGCTGGGGTTTGAACTTGCATACTTGCACATGCTGGGAAGGCGCTGTAACTGCTGAGCCACCACCACTCCTAATAAAAATTTTTTAAAAAGATGGTGATAACAGCAATTGAAACCAACCTTTAAGGATGTTGCATGACTCAATGTGGTAGTGATGTGACCATACATGCGTACATTTTGAAGTGTAAGGTACTTATTCCATCATCTCATTCAAGCACTTGCTTGTGAGCCTTGATCACATTTTCTCCCACTCCTCCAAAAAGTAAAAAGCACCAAAGACTGAGATTTGATATGGTTCTTTAGAAACTCACATGCAGTTCATGGTACAATATTAATATTTAAATAATCACAAATTATTTTGATATTGGAAACCATTCCAGAGAAGGAAAACACTACAATATAGCATGGAATTGCGTGGAATATTAAAACATAGGAAAACACATGTAGAACTTGGATGGATGCTGAAGTACTCTGCCTCCCTTCCAGCATCCTTATGTGATGGGATCATCTGGACTCCAATTAAATCCTCAGGCTGACAGTTCTGTAGGGTTTCTAAAGATGATGAAGCTCCCACTTTTCCTAAGAGAGTGCTTTTCAGGGAACATCTAAAGATGAGGGACCCAGGAACATAAAAGAAGGGGTTGCAAGAAGGAAATGGTGGCTGTAGACAACGAGATATGGAGAGGGGGCAGTTCCAGATGGCTCTCGTGTTGACAGTTAAGTCTGGGGCAGCCTCTGCATGATAGAGGCCATCCAATAGAGGTTCTCTTGTGTTCACTGCAGACCTGATTGTTTGGTTGAAGGTGGCAAGACATTGAAGGTGGGCTAGAGAAGAGATGGGCCTTCTCAATCTCTAATCTTCACCAGAGGAGCAGTGACCAGAAATTTGTCCACGGCATGATCCTTGTGAGCTTCACCAAGCAGTGTCACCACCACCAGGAAGTGACCACTGGGTCCTGGAAGATGGCCCCAACCATCTTCTTCTTCTTTACATTTTGAACTCTCCTCCTCTTGGCTTGCCAACTCCAGCCACATACTGATGTCCTATTGGTTCTGGAAAGATGTTGTCTTCACCACCTCAAGACTATTATCTTTTCTGTTTTCTCAATCAAGAACACTCTTGTTTTTGTCTTTAATAGACTAGAGTGAGATCAACAGCAGACCCACAAATGTATAAAAACCCAGCATGATATAAAATAAAGCTGTCAACATTACTTTGAGAAAGAAGGTACTGTTACATAAATGATACCAGGATATTAGCTATAAAATTTAAAGATAATATGTTGTTAGAAAGAAAGAAATCTTTGTTATCTAAAAAAGAAAAAAAGAAAAGAGATGAAGGCATGTTTTTAAATTTATAGTGGGGCTTCTTAAGCCAATTACAATCCACAAAACTACTTCCTTCTATCAAAATTAAAATTACTTTATACATATCTAATTTTTTAGAAGCACATAAAGTTCAAATATAAGTAGCAAATTTGGGAAAACATATTTGCCATTTATATTTCAAGGAAATGATATCTTGTGACCAAGACAACCTTAATGTTCCTCCTTAGTTAAATTTTCAAAAATTCTTTTCCTGACCTTAGGCTTTGGACCTTCTTCCTTCGTTTTCTTTCTTTTTCTTTTTTAGAGTGTTTTCTTTAGAAAATTAGTAACTTGTAAATTCTCTCTCTGCCTTTTTGAGGTATTTGTAAATATTTTTAAAAGTCCTTTGCCAGTTTTGTATTCCAGGAATGTCTTTCTCATGGACCTGCAAATCTTATAAAAATATAATACTCAAATGAGGTAGAATTCCTGTCTCCTAGTTTCAGTGAGTGGGTAGATCCCTAACTTCAGAGAGTGAGGGTTGCCTGGCTCCAGGGCATGAAAGTTGCTGGCCCCATTAAAATCTGAGAAAATTTACTCCATTAGGTAAAGCTAATTAGTAAACACAGATGGTCTGTCCTGTTCACAGTCCTCAGTGGTTAGAGATTTCCAGTCCTTTGTTGTAGCACAGTGGTGTTTGAGCTCTGATCTCAAAATTTTGGTATACTGTTTTTAGGAGTAGATTGTGTGTGTGTGTGTGAGTGTGAGTGTGTGTGTGTATGCACACACTTTAAGAATTGATTGATATCCATCAAAATTTAAAATGGGCATGATTTATTGCCCCAAAAACACAATTCTGGTTTTCTATCATAAAGAACTTCTTATTAATTAACTATTAAGAATAATATTAAAGATCACTTTTATTTTATTGATAAAAGAAAAATTAAAATTTTCAGGAGAAAAGACTGAGAAAATATAATACACAAACTGTTAAACATGGAGGATTTAAAGATGTAACTTTTAGTTTTTGCACATTTTTGTACTCTTGATAATTTCTCCAAAAGTGCTTATTCATTTGCAATCAAAAACATTCATAAATTGTTACATTTAGTATTGGTGATAGTGGCTCACATCAAAATATATATCTTTCCTTCAAGGCAGACTGTTTGCATTACTGCACGGTAACCTCTCAGAAAGGAATGAGCTCATAGAGAGATTTACAACTTAAATACTGCACTTGAAAATTAAGGCATCCCATCTGCTTTCTCCACACCACCCACCTTTATGGGGAAAAGTGAGAGAAAGAGAATGCCGTGCACTCAAAATAGTGATCAACCTTATTTTGGTATCTGGATCATTGCTTTAAACAATTCTTAAACCTCATCTTTAACTTTTCCTTTTGAACATCTTTAATTTTAGGTAGGGGGAGTTTCCCAACAGCATGTCCAATGTCAAGTCTGAGAAATAAGCGGACTATCTTCCTTAATGTCGCATGCCCATTTGACTGAGACTGCCTGTGTGTTTCATCTTTGGCATGTGCCGACTTTCATCTGCTTCTGTCTTCATAGTGATGTCCACGGCCTGGAAACCACCTGACATAATGTGGACACCCGGATAAATATTAGATGATGATGATGGCATTGACAGAACAGAGTCCTGTCTTTGCAGCGGTATAATTCCTCCCTCATACAGCGTGCATCCTCAGACAGCTGTCACATCCTTGCTTTAAGAAGCAGAGATGCCTTGCCAAATTAAAGCTTGAGAGGAGCACATTACATCCTTGTGTCAATGTGGGAGTGTGAGATGTGAATGCCTCCAGCCGTAGACGTCACTCAGAGACACATTTATTTGATAAACACTGTTTCAAGAGCCAATTCAGATTGACTAACTGGCCAATTCAATCAACAAACACATAGAGCTCTGTCCCAGAGAGTTTATAAGATGCCAAAACTATTGGTTAATTCCAGAGGGAAAGGTCCATTCTATTTGAAGTCCTTTAGTCCCCACATTTTAACTCAGTTATTTTTAAGTCATGTTTTTAAAGTTATGTTTTCAAATGTGCCTTTTCAAGCATTCATTTATTGAGGGACTGCATAGATATTATCAATAACAACATTGATTTTTAAGGAATTGGTAACACTGCAAGACTTAAACGGGGAAGGCACTGTATGAAGTACTTTTCCTATATTTTCTTGTGTAATATTTTAAAAACTCATAAGGTAGATGCTAATGGTTTAGTATGCTTAAAAAAAACTGAGAGCAAGAAAATGTAAGAAGTTTGTCACAGGCCACAAAGTAAAGATAAAGAAGTCCATGGGGGCCAACTTGATTCCTGTGATACCACAGCTTTCACAGGCTTTTTTTGAAACAGTCCTGTAATGAAAAACTCACCCTAGCAATAGTGTTATGCATGCACTTGTATATTTTTACTAAGTGTGTCTTTGTTCAAGGTCTAATAAAAAAAGAAGCCTCCCTGAAAAGTAAGAAATTTCAAAAGCAAGTTCTTCAAGCTAGTAAATGCACTTCTTTTAACTATTTAAAAATGGTAACTACTCAGCCAGGTGTGGAGGTGCATGCCTGTAATCCCATAGACTCAGGAGTCTGAGGAAGGAGGACTACAAGTTCAAAGCCAGCCTCAGCAACTTAGCAAGGCCCTAAGCAACTCAGCGAGACCCTGTCTCAAAATAAAAAGGCCTGGGATGAGATTCAGTGGTTAAGAATGCCTGGGTGCAAAAGAAAAAAACAGGTAACTACTCAAAGTACATCAAAGCCTATACATAAGAAAATTTCCATGTCCAGTGATAAAGGAACAGTTTAAAACCACAGCATGGAGTGTTTCTCACCAATAAAATGGAATATTATTAAAGTGAATGAACTCAAAATACTAACTCCAAGATAGAAAATAAGAAAAACATCTTTGTATAAGCTGGCTACTTTTTTTTTTTCTTTTAAGCTGAAGAGGAAAAAAAGAACAAAATACTATGAGCAAACTATGTTAAGCTGTTGAGATTATGAATGTTTTTCTTTTGTGTTTAGGTAATTTCTAAAGCATAGTTGTGCTAATTTATAACAATAAAATATTAAAGTGTATGATTTTAAAAAACACATCAATTAAAAATCCATGAGCATAAGAATAAAAATAAATAATAAAATCCATTATTAATAAAATCAGATAAATTTATTTTCTGTAAGTGGTGGTCATATTAAACTAGGATAACTAAAGTTAAAATTTAATTATATTTTTTTCTCAAATAGCTAAAATAATCAAAAGTGGTTGTTTGTTTGGTTTTGTTTCTTTTTTGGTAAAAGGGATTGAACCTAGGGCCACTTAAGCACTGAGCCATATCCCTGGACATTTTTATTATTATTATTAATAATAATTATTATTATTATTATTTATTTTGAGAAAGGATCTCACTAAGTTTCTTAGGGCCTCACTATGCTGCTGAGGCTGTTTTTGAACTTGGGATTCTCCTGCCTTAGCCTCCCAAGCCACTGGGATTAGAGGTGTGTGCCCTCACCTGTCCCCGAAAGGATTTTTAAATGATATTTTGTTTAACTGTTGGCCTTGATTCATATGTGTAACACAACTTCATTTATCACATATTTCTAAATCTTTGATTGGTAAAAGCTCATTTTTGGAAGAGGGAGAGAATTTTACGAACGTGATTATGACATGCAATTTCTTATTTATATAGTTTATCAGAGCTTTATGTTTTAATTAACTTACCAACACCAGCACACTGAAATTATATTTTAGCGAGCTAATTGAAAAAAAAGTGTCAATTTCTGCACTTAGTCATGCAGCTATAAATTTCATTGTCCCCTCCATGAGAGTAAGGAGTGTACAATGACGAGAATGAGTTTAATCTGTGAATTCATGAGGCATTTCCTAAGCTTTCCTTTGTCTCTCCTAAATTGCATAATAAACTGGATTGTAAAGACAAGCTACATCATGAAGAAAACTAATTATCACCTTGTCTTGGGAAAGGAAATATATTCATATAGAAGCTTTCCCTGTGGGAAGGGAGGAGGGACTGCCATGAGTCCTTGGGCTTCAGATTCTGGTCTCCAGATAACCTGGAAGTTCCTCAGGTGGGCAGTAGCAGGTATGATGCCCTTTGTGATGCCTGGGTCTTACAAAACTCCATCTCTGTGTTAAATGTTTTAAAGTATTTTATGCTATTTTTAAACATTGTCAATTTCTGATTCCTCTCTAAAACAATACCCAAAGAGAAGATTTTAAAATAGAAATGCTCACTTAAATTAAGCATTTAGACTATGCAACAGTGTGTTTTATTTTTCAAACTAAAAGAATCAATAGTATTCCTGACTTCTTGGGATTAGGTGAGTTCCATTCATCTGTTCATTCACTCATCCATCTATTTACCCACTAATCTATCATTTGTCTATCATCTATCTATCCATCCATCCATCCAGTAGCTGTTTTCTCCTGAGTACTCTGGAATTTTCCTCATGTATATAACTAAAATGTACATATTCCCTCTTTAAGTACCAAAGAACTGTAGCAATTTATGATGGAATTTATCTTTACTTCAAGCTACTAATTTGCTAAAGATTTCTTTAAAAATATTTATACTGACTCATTTTCTCAATTGCAAATATCAAACAGTGAGTCAAATTTATTTCAGTGATTTTTCTCTCCTGATTCTTAGAGTACCCATCAAAAGGGATAGTGCCTTTGAAGAACAGTTTTGTGGCTGAAAGAAGCTTTCTTTGCCATTCTCAGCTTGGACTAATAATTAACAGAGCCTGAATGTTTCACAAATGAGGTGGACAGATTTTTTCATTCTATGCAGATATGATAATTTATACTATCACATTGCTGATTTAAAATGCAATGGTTGAGATGTAGGAAAAGTCAAAATTGAGTTATATCAAGGTGTTGTGGGTCACAGTGCTAGCCAGGGTGTCTAATGTAATTTGTCTGTTATAGTGTTTATGAAATGTTCCATCTGGCACAATATGCCTCTAAGACAGAAAGTGCTGGCATATTAAAGATGCAAGTATCTCACATATGACTTTTTACCCATCTATTATTTCAGCAGAAGGGAAAGCATTCCTTAGGAAACAGTGAAGGGATTACCAAACTCAACCATTTGATTCAGATATAAATTTGAGGACCCCCTATGCTTATAACCTGGGATATTTTAATCAAAAGTGCAATTTTGCTTTGAAGCTAAAAACAAATAGATTCTAGAGATGTTTCTCTATTCTGCTCATGGAAATTGTGCTTTTACTTTGCTTGGCTGGTTCTCGTTTTAAGAAAAAATGATTTTTAAAACAAGAATTGCAATGTTGCAACAAGATATGTTAACTGAAAAAATTTTCAGCAGAGTTCAAGAAAGAAAAACACTCCATTATAGACTCAGCTCTCTCATTAAAAACAAAAGAATCTCTAGATGTTTCATGATTGCATTTCTTAGATCTTTTAACAAATGGCAGTGTCTGCTACCTCACCGTGTACTCCCACGGCTCTTTAACTTGGCACAACTTCTTTATTCAACAACCCTTTACATGATGAGACATAAACCTGAAAGGAGGGAATGACATCATTCCACTGAAGGCAAGAACAGTTAAATATTCTAATCTATCTACTGGAAACAATGGAGATGTTGAAAGTAAATGAGCCCTTCGCATTCTCAATGACAGACAAGACACCATCTGGGGCACACCTAGCCTGACTCCTGTATCATCTCATGTAATCCTGAAAACAGACCTTATGTGCATGCTATTATTACCTTATTTTTATCTACAAGGAAATTGAGACTAAGAGAGGTTATACAATTACTCAAGCATGGCCTCACCCCCAGCAATGCCTGACTTCAAATCCTAAGTTCTTTCCATTTAGATTTCCGTAAGATATTATCACAGAGAAGGCGGCACACTATAGGATTATTCTAATAATATCTGATTTAAAGAACCCTAAATCCATTAGAAGCTTAGGCATTCCCCATAGGTTATTCAATCTTACTTGCCTGGATTGAAATTCAAAGTATTCATCTAACAAAGTCTAATTGCCTTGTCTCTAAAACACAGACCCACACCCGCAGCAGGACTCCTCCAGCTGAACTTCAATTCCTCCCTCTTTGGGACGCTGTGCTTTGATGTCTTTTTAATACCCCAAACGAAACACATTCGATGTTACTCGATGTTTCTCTCTCGCAAAATATTCTTCCTTGTAAACCTTTCCACTTTTGACTATACCTCCTTAGATTAACAAACTTGGTATTCTCCTTCCTTTTTAATTTTCCATGTTCTTTTTACTAACAATTCCTGTCATTTCTCATCTACTACATTTTACAGAAAAGAAATCCTTAACCCACAAGAAAAAAATTACTTTTAATTTCCAAGAATTTTCTAAATGCTTTATTTAGTAAAATGTTATTTTACTCTTTTACTTGCCTCTCACCAAAAATGTGTATTTCTTCCCTCCCTTCTAGCTCACACCATTCTTGGCAAATATCATTAGGGATAGGATAGCTCTTTCCATAACATCACATCCAATCATCCTGACAGTTATAATGCAAAGCATTTCACCCAGTATCAATGATAGCAAAAATATTTTAAACAAACAAAAGCATCTTATCTCTATTTCCTTAATACATTTCTCTGAAATAAGTCTCACCTACTTCTAAAACCAAATAAAAAAGTCTCATGTAATGGATTTTCAATTTCTTCACAGATTAACAAGTTATGCCCCCCATATACACATCACCACCACTATTTGGTTGTATTAATATCTCCATGCATCAGCTGTTCGATCTTCTACAAGATAAATTCAACTCACATGATTAAACATTATACACACACATTATACACCCCACATGCACACATACCCCATGTATATATTCATGTATACATTATAATATATAGTCCTTTTCAGGTTAAATGTATCTTTTAACTGATATACAAAAACAAAAATTATACATATTAATGTATAATTAATATTGTATAAGTAATATTATATATGTACATATTTCCAATATGTGCATATATTGTGTAATGTTTAAACCAGGTTAAACATATCTAGCTCCTCCATCATATATAATTCCTTTGTGGTGAAAAGTTTCAACATGTGTTCTTCTAGCTTTTTGAAATATACAATTCCTTATTGATATTATGTCACTTTTCTGTATAATAGCACACCACAACTTTTTGCTTCTATCTAACTGTAATTTAGTACCTTTTGATCAACCTGTACCCACCAGTTGTCCTTCCTACTCTCACCAGCCTCTGGTAATCGCCATAACCACTGTTCTCCTCTCAGTGTCTGTGACATCAACTCCATTGAACTTTGTGTGAGTTCAGTCATGTGATGCTTGCCTTTCTGTGCCTGGCTTATTTCATATAACATAATGATCTTCAGTTTCAGTCATGTCTCAAATGACAAGATGCCATACTGTTCAATAGCTAATAAAGTACCACTGTGTGCATATCACATTTCCTTTATCCATTCATTTGTTGATTGACATGTAGATTATTTCCTTTTTTTTGGGCTATTATGAATAGCTGCAATGAACTTGGAAAAGCAGATGTCTCTTTAACAGACTGATTTCACTTCCTTCCGATATGTACCCAGGATCTTCTATTGCAGATATTTACAATGTTGAAATCTTTATTACTGTCAGCCTCAGTAATGTACATTAGCTAGTAATTGCTAAGCTCATAACATATTAGGTACATTTAAACACTGCACACTGCAATCATGAACATCACCTTGTTAGGAAGTAGTTGCTGTAAACACAAAACAGCAAAAAGAAGCTTTGACATATTACTTAACTAGCAAGGAAGCCAGCAGTTCTCCTGATTAGTTGTTTATGGTGCTTTCCATTATTTAATAAATAGGTTCAAGAAAATCCACCAATAAATTCAAATTCTAAATCAACTCTGTCAATCCCTGACAAATCTTAGCCACACTTATTTTTTTATTTACTGAGATCAAATTTATGCATAAGAATGTGTGCAAATATTAAATGAATTTTAGTAAGTGTGTAGATTCAATTGGACACCACCCTGATTAAGATAGAAAGCATTTCCATCACACCAGAGGCTCCCACATGTCCTTCCCATCAAATTCCATCACCTAAAGAGACCCATGTTCTGACACCATAGATTCGTTTTACTTTTTCTCAAGTTTTGTATAAATAGAATCATACGAGGATCACTGTTTGTATTAGCTTTTTTCCTGTCAACCTAATGTTTTTGAAATTCACCCATGTTTTACAACTATCATTTGTTAATTATTTTCATTTTCATTGTTGAAGAGCGGTCCATTGTATGAATACAATACAATTTATTTAGTCATTTATTTGTTGATGGACATTTAGATTGTATCCTGTTATTTTTACATTATTAAATTTTTTGTGGATGTAGGTATTTCTCATTGAATTTTAAAAATGAGTTGGAAATGTTATTTTACTCTCTTACTTGCCTCTCACCAAAAATGTGTATTTCTTCCCTCCCTTCTAGCTCACACCATTCTTGGCAAATATCATTAGGGATAGGATTGTATCCTTGCTATCTGTCTTTCTCTCTTGCCCAGCACTTGATACCTGTGAGATCTCAATCTCACATTAGCCAAATTAAATTTTATCCAATCACCACTTAAGACAGCCCCTTTAAGAACCCTACTTTGATACAAAAACCAACTTCTGGGAACTCACAAACATTCTTCTGTATTCCGTGTCTCTCCTGTCTGTGAGTTTTGTTTAAGGGTTTCTGAATAAATATCTTTATCTTGCCCTTCTCTCCTGACTTATATTTCCTTTGTGATACTGCATAGGGACTTTCACAGAGTCATTGCCCACTAAATGTTGGTGGCTGTTTCATCAGGCTAATTGTACAACATTATTTACACATTAGCTGGGTACAGTTGCACACACCTGTGATCCCAGCTGCTCAGGAAGCTGAGGCAAAGAGATTGCAAGTTCAACACCAGCTTCAAAAACTTAGCAAAAACCCTGTCAAAATAAAACCAAAAAGGCTGCAGATTTACCTGGGTAGAAAGGCAACCATGGGTTCAATTCCCAGTAAGAAACCAAAACCCATTATTCTCTCTCTCCCACTCCCCCCAAACACCATGAATATATCAGTTTTTAACCTTAGAAAAGATGACTGGAGGGGCTGGAGCGGTGGCTCGGTGGTTACAGCACTTGCGTGGCATGCTCAAGTACATGGGTTCAAATGCCAGCAACCCATGTACACAACTAAGTGTCAGAGCAACTAAAGCCATGTGAAAAACTCAATAAAATTTGATTCTCTCTGTCTCTCTCTCTCTCTCTCTCTCCCCCCGTCACTGTCCTTCTGTCTTGAAAAAAAAAAGAAAGGAAATAAAAGATGACTGGAATAATTCCTTTCATTCAGATCCAACTCTTTGTGGAATTTTTTCCTGAGGGAAGAGAATAAAATACAAAGGAGCAAGGCGAAGTTCAGCAGCCTCACTCTTCACGCTGAGCAAAAGCAACACAAACTGAAGACCCTGAAGCACCTAGATCGGCTAATAATGCATGCCTTTTGCATCTCAAAATCTCATTTCAAAAGAATAACAAAATAAGCCTGAAAAAAAATCTTCCAACAAACCCAAATGTGAAACTTCTGTGAGTACACAGGTTAATGTTTTCATTACTTTTCAGTGACACCATATGACGGAAATGATTGAGCCTTAAGACCATGAAAATAATTCTGAAGATTCAGTGTGTGATGGAGATTAAATGGCAAATTTAGATTTACAAGCCTCATGTTCAAGTATTATAATTCAGTTACATACAGTAGTTGAATTTTAAATAACTATACTAGGTACCTCTAACATAGGTGTTTAAGATTTTGCTACTCAAGTGTGGTTTGCAGACCAGGAGCATCAGCATCGTCATGAGCCTTGCTAAACCTGGAGGATCTGGGATTTCAAATAGGAAGCTGTCAGGCTATAGAAAAAGCGTGCCTTCAGGGAATGGGTAGACCTCAGACTGAATCTCTTGTTGTGTTTTTTTTTTTTTTTTTAGGCTGCTAAGAACATCACCTTGGGTACGCATCATAATCTCCCTGCTTATCTATATTGCTCTTTGAGAGAGCATGCCTCTACAGCAAAATGTAGTAGAAAGCAAGGGAAAGAATGCCCAGGGACTGACCTGGAATATTGCTATCTGAGTTCTGTCTTAAACAGCTTTTTCACCAGTGTCCATAAGCCCTGACAAGAGCAATTTGAAAGGAGGAAAAGTTTTCTTTGATGCTCACAGTTTCAGAGGCCAACTCCCTTGTTCTAGGCATAAGATTAGGCAGAACTTCAAGGCAGAAGGTCATGACGGAGCAAAACAGCTTAGGACATGGCAGCAGGAAGTGGATAGAAGGAATTTCACTCATCAGAGACAAAATACATACTCCGAAGGCAGAAGCCCGGTGACCCAACTCTTCTACCTGCCTACAGTTACTACCAAGTTAATCATATGTATGGATTAATGTACTAATTAGGATTCAGCGGTTATAAATCAATCATTTCACCTCTGAATTTTCTTGCATCATCTCATACTTGAACTTTGGGAACACCTCATATCCAGACTTTATCCTTCTCCCAATTCTGAATCCAATTAAAATGCTCCTTTATGACCTATTGACCCTCCCTTCCATGAAATGCTCATTTTTAAAATAATTATTTTCATTATTTTAATGCTTTAAACAGTAAAATAATGCTTTACTTTATTCCTTTTCATTATAGTGCATTTTCCCAATATTCTTAGTGCTGTATTTTTCCTGCACAATTACTCAAATCATTTTCTACCATTCCATCATGAAATGAGTCTTCTGCAACATGTGTACCTTACACCATTGAAACCCCTCTTTATTTTGTGATCCTTCATACCACTTTGAATCTATATTAACTGACAAAAATGCAAATGATAGTGGATAACTTTCCCAAATAAAAAAGGGAGCACCTAATGTTGGATATTAAACTGCTAGCTTTACGGTGAAGGAAGCAGCCCATAAGCCGATTGTTAAGGAGAGAAGCAATAAAGGTCAGCCAGCACTGTGGATTTTTGTGGATGTCTTTTGATATTATGAAGGTATCATAAGCTTTTACTGCACCTGGGACACTGATCAACAACTGTACCAACAACTTTATGAAAGTGTGGGAGGAAGGTCATGATTTTAGAGTCTTAAAAGAGATCAGAAGATGACTTGATGAAATGATTCTGAGAACACAGCTGCTCTGTGGCTGGACTATAATAGTGTTACAAAGCACTAATTCAGCTCTGTTTTCCCAAATGTATCTTGCAAACCAGAAAGGGGTATGGTCCACTTGCTGCTGCAAATGAAGTCCTACATAGGAAAGGCAGCAAAAGAATTGCACACTACCTTCAGGATACAAATGCACTTAAGAACTTCTATGTCAATCAGTGCATGCGGATTTGTGTAAAACAGTACAGTTATTCCCCAGTGTGGCTATGAAGATCATGCAACCAGCTATCCTCACTGTAACCTACTTATCTTTATCATAATCTGAAGCTTTGCATACTCTTATTGTTGAAACTATATCAATTAACTCAGAGACTGAAACTTACTTATATGTTTTTTTCTGCAGCAAGTAGCTCCATGTCTGCTACAGAAAAGATTTTCAAAAATTATTTGTTGATTGAGAATAAACACAGAAAATCAGGTTATAGAAACTAAGACTTTTCAGACCCAGAGAAGAAAAATGTTATTTTGAAATACGTAATTCCTTCCTATCATAATTTTATAGCAAATTTGACTGTAAACATTAAAGGATTATTCTTCCACTCCACTTTTTCTGGAAGTAAATTGGAAGTAAATTATTTACTATTATAGCACAAAGAATTTTCTTATACTGCATAAGCATTTCTTTTTTTTTTTAAGAGAGGACAGAGAGAGAGAGAGAATCAATTTTTATTGAGTTTTTCACATGGCTTTCGTTGCTCCAACACTTAGTTGTGTATGTGGGTGCTGGGGTTTGAACCCGTGTACTTGCGCATGCCAGCCAAGCGCCGTAACCACCGAGCCACCACTCCAGCCCATAAGCATTTCTTGACCAAAACTTCTAAGGCAACAGATTACATCCACTGAAAGGGCTGGAAAACCTTTTTTTGGATGTTTTAAAATGCACATACACACATATGTACACATATTGACGATTTACATATAGTGTATTCTATAGAGAAAATTAAGTGACCAAGTGATTTCTTTATAAATAAAAGTAGCATACCACATAAATTATTTGGAAGACTAAATAAGAAAGATACATCCCCCATAGTCACACCACTAAAGATAGCCTCAGGCCCAAAGACTGTCTTTATCTTTCTGAGTTGCACTTGTTAAATTTCCAATTCTTTTCAAGCCCCAATTCCTTATTTTCCTTGTTGTTATTTTGTCTAACTCATGGCGTATGATATTTGTTTACCTTAAATTTGAAAATTAATGATTCTTGTGCTAGGCTCAAACCATACATGAATTCTGCTGGGAATGCAAAGTATTTTAAATATCAGCAAATTATTAAATGTCTTGGTAATTTTTTTTTAATGAGAGAGGTTCAGTGAGAGATAAATAGAGAGAGAATGAATTTTATTTAGTTTTTCACGTGGCTTTCTTGGCTCCAAGACTTGGTTGTGTACGTGGTGATGGGTTTGAACTCATATGTTCCTGCATGCCAGGCAAGGGCCAGAAATGCTGAGCTACCGCTCCAACCCTATGTCTCAGTAAATTTTAATAATGCTTACCTAAAAATATTACTTTTGTCTTATTAAGTTTCAATGATGGTAATATTTCATGGAATATCTTCAGTAAAGAAAATGGTTTAACTTTGTAACTTATCATTTTCTATACAAAATTTATTTCATTTGCCAATTTAAAATATACATTCACTGTTTACCACCTGCAAAATATTTTGTGAGGTGGTAGAAATACAACATAAATAACTACAGATTCAGCTTTTCTGGGGCTTGTATTCTAAAAGATACACAGTCATTAATTAATGAAATACCCAATTCCCTTTAGTATTTATAATAACTGCTCTAAGGAAGACAGAGAATAATAGTGATGTAAGTGAGATCTGTGTTCTTGGTTTTGGTTAGATTTAGGAAAGGAATTCTAAAAGCTCTTTAAAATTATGCTGAATTGATAAGAATCACATTGAGGAATATTATGCCAAAGACTTGATGCAGGAAAATGTAAGTCACAGCCAAAGAACCAAGAGGAGATCACAGTGGCCAGAAGAGAGAATTCAGGAATTGTGATTCAAGGTGAGATGGAAGGCGACGGAGAACAGAAGAGCTGGAATAGCGTGAATTATGTAAAAGCACTCAGATATTTTAAGCAAGGAACTCAACATATCAGATTTCATTTTTACAGACTCATTCTGGCTGTGCTGACTGGGGGAAGTTTATATCTAGTATTAATGATAAACTAGTTAACCACAGATAACCCCTACTGTTTCAGGAAACAAATTATTTGATAATCTATATAAAGATTTTTAAATAAAAAACTTATGGAGCTTATGGGAATTTCTCCAATGCTGGAAACAAGAAATAAATCCACAATAGAAAATGAAATCAAGAACTTTTTCTGTTGTAAACATATAGACCAATTCCCAGGAATTCCAAAATTGATTTTTAGTGATGTGTGTAAAGGTCAATTTATCCAAGCAGGATAGTAAATTCTTAGAATCACATACATAAAACCAGGAACACTGACAGGTGAACCAAAACAAAAACCTAAACCTAGGGTTCCATTTGAGGTTTATTCACATTTCTCGGCTTTGGATCTGGGCATACAGAAGAAAAGACAGGTATCCCCTGAGAATGCCTAAAATGACTGAAATCTATGGATATTGACCAAATTATAATGTTACATTGTGTAAATGTATGCATATGTAACAACAAATCCCATCATTACATGCAATTATAATGCACCAATAAAAATTTTGGAAAAAATATTAGGGTTCTAATTCTCCTATGAACTACCAGAAAGATGCGCTACTCCTCCCTGGGGAATCACACTTAAAATTTAAGCTGAAAATGTAATTATAGGCAAATTCCATGATCCATAATTCGTAATTAAAGGAAATCATTAAATGTACAGAGAAACAGAACACCTGGAGAATCAGAAAAAAATAATACACTGGAGAATAAGGAAAAAAAAACTGCAGAGATTGGAATTATCAGATTATCAGATTCCAAAAATGATTTGGAATCATTTTTGTATGTTAAAAGGATTAAAACATAGCCCCCAAAGTAATACAGAAACAGGGAATTCTAGGCAAGCAAGTTAATAGAAAGTCATTTAACCTGTGAAAGATGTACTTATAGAAAAGTTTAGTAAAATGAATATATGTAATGCTAAAAACTTAAAATCTTTCCTTTAAAATAAAAAAAAACAAGATAAAACACCCATTGCCACTTTATTCATTTTTATCTGACATTTTACTAGAGTTATTAGCCTCTATAATAAAAAAGAGACATACAAAACTTCAATAATCCTTTGAAAAGAAAAACTCAATTCAAATGATGTACATTTCAATGTAGAAAATACAAGTGAATAAACTTGAAAAGCTGATTCTAGATCAAAGATCTAAGAGAAACCAAATGTTGTTGCAGAGAAATTACCACATGAGATACATAAATCTAATAGATCAAAAGGACCAACAAAGCCCAGAGAAAGATCTAAATATGGAAACCTGTTCTATAATGTAGCTGATAATACAGATCAGTAGGAAAATCTAAAATGTTAATAAACAGTGTTGATCAATTTGTTATGTACATGGAAGAAAAAATATTCCTAATATTACATGCAATATTCAATTTCAGGTTCACCAAAGATTTAAACTTAAAAAGTAACTGTTTGATACTTTTAGAAGAAAACATAGAATGATTTTTTGCTAATTCCAAATATTGTGGGATTTTTCTAAACAAGGTATATATGGGCAGAAAGGACACAAAGGAAAATTTCTAAGTATATTAAACTTACAATTACTGTTATGAATATCTCCTCAGTAATGTGCCTCAATAAGCAAGTATAAAAAGCCACTGGGGCTGGAGAGGTGGCTCACTGATTATGGCCCTTGCCTAACAAGTGTGAGGACACAGGTCTGTAATACCACGTTCACAATGGAAGTGTTGGAGCAATGAAAGCCACACAAAAAACTAAATAAAATTGATTCTCCCTCTCCACTGTCCCTATCCCTCTTTAAAAAAAAAAAGGGGGGGGGAAGCAAAGGAAAGAAAAGAAAAGTCAATTCTGGAAGACATTTGCAACCATTTAAATAAAAAATAATTATATCTGAATTTAGAAAAGATTCCCACAAATCAATAAAAAATATATTTCAAATGGGTGAGTCTTGAACAAGCTCTTCACAAAAGAGGAACTATAAATTACAGTTAAATATAGAAAGGTAAGTGAGCTCATTAGTAGTCAGAGCAACTGAGAAAAATCCACAACAGGCTACTACATCACAGCCACAAGATTGCTAAAATTTCAACATTCTGAAGTGCTTAGCATCAACAGCATATAAAGCAATGGAAATTCCTGTTCCCATTTACTAAAAATTTGTTCAATTCGTGATTCAACATTTTTCAAAAGGAAGCTATTACACATGAGCATCATGAGATGGGATAAATCACTGTTATATCACTATTGTTAACAGCAGGAAAAAAATAAACTACAACTAATTAATTTCCTCAACAGTAAAATGGACATGTAAAACATGGGGTAGGCATACAAGCAAAGCAGATGGCGATGGAAATCAATTATAGGTTTTTCACCAACAAAATTATAAGGGAGGAGGTAATCATTATAAAAATGTTTCCATGATTTTACATAAAGTTTTGTTTTAAAATGTAACTAAGCAATTAATTGTTCAGAGATACATGTATAGAAAATAGACTATTAAAATGGTTAATTATTAATACAAAATTCAGAAAAGCGGTCACTTCTGGCAAGCATGGTGAGGAAAGTCAAGTTTGGGAGTGTTACATAAAACCTTTCAAAGGTGTTGGCAATGGTCTAATGCAAAGTAGATGCACTGATACTCACTAATATGTATAAAATAAGCTTCTTAATTATTAAAGAAATGAGAATAAAATGTTTCAGCAGCTATGATTTTATTTATCTATAGTTAAAATTAAAAATCCTAATAATTATAACAGCTTGAAGAACTTTTGCATGGACTCCACAGGAGCTCTTATTTGTATGTGCAAACAACCATACGCAAATGTATTCTCATACTTCAGTTTGTGCCATTTTCAATGCTATAGCTGAACCCTGTAAATATTTCTTCTTTGCATCTGGAACATTGTTAAACATGTTGGTAGATGGCACTGGAGGGACAGCACTGGGGGAAGTGACTTGTCTTCCTGCCTCTAGTGTCCTTTCTCTTACTGCTCCGTGCAGCTCTTATCCCACAAATGATTTTCAATAGTCCCCAAAGGGTGGGTCACTGTGAGGTTAGTGATGCCTCTGAAAGCAACTTTTCAATGACTAACCAGCACCCTACCAATCAGTTTCCTGCCTTCCAGAGGTGACCAGCTGCGCTCCAGAAAGTGTCTCTACTTTTCAGTGTGCGCTTTCAACATGGTCTGAATCTCCTTTGCCTGGGCATGGGAACATCATTCAAATGTATTCTGAGTACTCTGAGCCTTAGAGGTCAGGATTATTTCCCAAGTACCCTATTCTTGAAATCTCAGGTGTTCTTTTTATTCCTTACTAAGGGAGTCTTGTTACTTAATAATTCTCTGTATTGAACATTCACCCTTTAATTTACTGTATGGTTTCCATCTCCTGACTGGTCTTAGAGTGATAAACAAAATTTTAGACTCTGTTTTGGGACAGGAGTCATGTAATTTTTCAAAAACTGCCTGACCTATCTCCTCTTCTATCTATACTCATTAGAATTCTAATATCCTCCAATGAAAGCAAAAGGCAGAATTTTGAAAACCCAGAAATTGTTATCCTGTGCTATTAGGTTTTGTGCCTTTCTCACAGTAAGAGGCACAGTATCTACATTTTTCATTGGATATGCTTTCAAATCAGAAGGATCATGTTCTCTTTGAAGAATTAAAGTAAATAAATTTAAAAAGATAAATTTAAAAACATAATTCAACAAATGATGTATTTGTGTGCCATACAGAGTAAATGATTTTAATAATCATAAAAGAATGCTCTGGAATCACAATGTGTTTTTTTTCTCTTTTCCCTGAATCAGACTTTATTCTAGGAGATAAGTAAACTGCTTATTATCCACTGACTTGGCCTTCTTTTGCCATTGTGTTTCAGGTCATAGAAAATAAAAGGTCCCCTTCCTTTTACCTTAATGATTAATGATGTGTGCTAATCAAGTCTCTCTGCATAGTTCATTGCAAGTTTAAGAAATATTGTCAGAAACTAAATGAACCTCTTGGAGTTAACAGATTTCTATCAGCTTTGTGATAATTCCTAACATCTAAATGCATGTACATATATATATACATGCATATATATGCATATATATACGTATATATAAATTTAAATAAAATAACAGAAAAAACCATTTGTGCCAGGTACTATTGGTTTCCTGATTCGTATTCTCAAGGTAGCCAAGACATAATTTAAACAAATTGCTTTCAGAATTTTCCTGATAAAACCTCTAGTTTCTATAAGACTTCAACAACAACAAAAATATTATAAAGCAAATTAACATTTTCTAAACTAGAGGAAAAATTAGTTCCATGTCAGAGCAACATTTCCACTTCTTCAGGACTAGAAAGTTTTGAGTTCAAATGTCATGGTTGTCCTAGGATTTTTTTTTAACAATTAAATTAGTCCCTCAGGCCTTAATATCTCCATGTATGAAGCAGAGGCATTAATATCCAACTCAAAAGTGTTTGGTAAGTTAGATGTTGCAAGTCAACTGCAGAGTTCAGTTCTATTCACAATATGAACAACTTCTCTTCTGTAGTCTCTTAACTCTTAGCTTCTACCACTCAGAGAACCAGTCAGAAAACCTTTCAAAGTAGGAAATAAACGCCAGACCTAGTCAATTAGAGTAACTTGCATTTCAGTGTCTGTTCAGAGACAGCTCACCCAAGAGCTGTAACCCTCAGTAGCTGCTGGCGAATTCTTGATAGACATGTAGCATTTAGCCATGATGTATTCAGAATAAACAGATGACATGGATGAAGAATATATCCTTTGGGGATCCTATATATTCTCTGGAATATTATTGAGGTACATAAATATCAAGAAAAATGAAGGAACTAGTGAATTTTCACACATTAAACCCATTCACGAAACCTACACAAAGACCAGGGAAACAAACACTGTGAGAACCTTGTGCGTCCCTACTGCCTCCCTTCAGTCACCACTCCTTTAGCCTGCTGACCCCAAGAACATTGGTTTCTAGTAGAGAGATTCGTTTGGGGAATATCTTTAGTTTTAAAATAATTTTTCAGTGTTTAATCATTTATGATCTTGTTGCTTGATTGCGTTTAATGGTACGGGAATGATTCTGGTATACCATAATTAATGAAATAAAATAGTCCTTGCCTTTGAGAAGTTATGGTCTACTAAGGGTTAGAACATCGTAAAAGAAAAAAAATTTCTAACCTAATAATATGCACATGGTGTGTCAATATCCAAATTTATTTCCTAGGAGAAGGATATCTACAAATTATACTAGTGATTTGGACTTCTCTAGACCAACAATTGATCAAGTTTAGCACAACAGGCTTAAAATTAGGGTTTCATTTTGATAAATTCTATTTAGGCTACATAATAAATGTAAAATTTTCTTGAAAAACAAAGGTATTTTAATAAAATAATATACTTACTAAGATAAAGGAATGAAATGTAGGACTATGTCATTTTTCTCCAGTTTATAATATCCAGTTATGACTAATTCCAGCATAAGTCAATGATATCCTTCAATAAATATTCCAGAACCTTGTAAATCTACATTAAGTAGGTTACACAGAGGTAAACAAGTTTTATTTATAATAGATGATGAGATTTCTCATAGCCTTTTACATGTTCTAATTATTTCTCATTATCCCAGAATGAAAGGATTAGAAAATGTATAATCTTTCCAAATATATTAAATCACAGAGCAAATTTTCATCATCAACTATCTTACCATTATTTTGCCAAACAAGTTGCTGGGAGGAAGATATTGTAACATAATGATTATAGGGTGATACCCTCCTGCACCCATCACAAGGCTCACAGTCGAATCTTATAACAAAGAGAAGTTATCAGGAAAGCATAGCATATTTTTTCTGTGTATGCTTTCCTTCCTACTTTTTTATTGGTGCATTATAATTATACATAATAAGGAATAATGGGTTTCATTACATCATATTAGTACATGCATATAGCATAATTTGCACATTCTCCTTACACAGCATCTTTCCTTTCTTTCATCTCCTCCACCCGAGATCCACTTGTTCTGCTATACTGATCTCCCTTCTATTATTAGTATTGTTATTTTAATTTGTGCATTATCATTATAAATAATATATACAAACATATAGATAGATATAGATATCTGTCTCTCTATACATATATGCAGGATTCATTGTGTTATATTTGTACATGGACATCATATAATTTAGGGAGACTTCAGAAATCAACACAAGACCCAGGGAAAACTATGTTTTAAACTTAGATTCAATAAAGAATAAGCAACCAGATAGAAACATGATTTGAGAAAAGGGGTATGATTTCATGGTAGCCATCTGAGAATAGGAATCCAGTGAAGACTATCTGTTCAGATTTTTCTTGCACTCTCTATGTATTATTTCTTTCCTCCAGATACATGCAAAATACTTGGCACATGGATATACCATCAGGGGAAAAAAAGAAGGTCAGAGTGGCCTTTTCAGGTTTTATGGCTTGTTCTAAGGAAAGAACTTCTATTTTCCATAATCCACTTTGTGGAGAGAAATTCTCACTTCTATGACTTACTCCAGGGGAGAAAAATCTGTGAGAGACAGGTCAAAAGAAAACAGAGACTTTGCTTATGAGTGCCCTTCCTGTCCCCTTCAGTTTAGTCAGTACGCTAATGTGTCATATTTGGGGTATTATGCTCTTATCCTTGGCATGGTTAAAGAAGTATTTTGATTTATAACAATTCTGTGTTTCAGTCTTTTACATAGAGCAAGGACCTGACTTCTCTGAATTTTAATTATTTTATCTGTAAAATGGAACTAACTGTATAAACTATTTATAATGGTCATCAGATTAGGTATCATAAAAACATGTTTCATATATTGCTTCTTGCAAAGGAAACACATTTATGAGTGTGTATCTATGTGTGTGCATAATATTAAACACATACACAAGATGTTTAAGATAATAAAATCCTCAATATGTGCATAGACACTTGGATTAGCATACTGATTGGAGGTAGCAACAGTTGTTGACATCCCTATTGAAGGCAGTACGCTATTGAGAAGTACAGAACCAAATCATAGGTATAGAAATGTCTGAGGCTCACCTTCCTTATTTACTTTGGTCTGCTTTTATACCAAATGACAGAGTATACTTAAATAAGTTCAGATTATACCAATCTTGTAGACTCTCTGGATTTTAAATTATATGTAATGGAATATGTATAGATATTTTGAAGTGTTTGGCTTTCTTTTCAGTTTTTCTAGTTCAATACCCCTCTATTATCATTACATGACATCAAATGTTAAAATGTTACTGAAAAAGGGCAGATACTCATAAGAAAATATATGGCAAATTTCATGAATATGAATAATACTGTTATTTGGAAGGCACCTTTGTTTTCAAAAATTGCTTTAATGTTGTAGAATAACAGTATCTTTTTGTAGTAAATATGGGAGACACTGTTCATATACTGATTTAGATGAAAGAAAGGTGGAATATTCAGCACCCTAAAATCCAAGAATGAATAACAAAAATGACATTAGAATACATGTGCTTTTACTGACCCTCACTCTTAGACTGAGTGGGCTTTATTTCATTCACTTGCAATTAAGCATGAACTCTTTATTCTTTCATTTAGAGAGGACATGTTAACCCAAACCCCAAGTCTTAACCCAATGTATTACTATTTTAATGCTAAGAATAATATAGTAATAGCAGTACAAAATTTTGTTTTGCAATGCAAACTTTTCCTTGAGGCTTCATTAAAAATATCAAAACACTGATAGAAATATCATGTATTTTTGAAAACCAGATGCTAAGGTTTAGATATGAAGTATCCCTCTCAAGTTCATGTATGGGATAATGCAAGAACGTGCAGAGGTGAAATAATTAAATTATGGGAGATGTGACCTAATTGGTATATTAACCTACTGATATGGATTAAATGGGTAGTAAATGTAGGCAGGTAGGGTGTGTCTGGGGATGTGACTTTGCTGTGTCTATTTTGTCCCTCATGGGAAGAGCTTTCTTTCTGCTTCCTGGTTGCCACGTCCTTAGCTTCTCTGCTTCTCCACATCTTTCTTCCACCATGTTCTGCATCATCATGGGCCCAAGCTATGGAGTTGGCTGACCATGGACTGAAACTCTGAAACCATGAACCAAAATAAACATTTCATCCTCTAAGTTGTTCTTGTCAGGTGTCTTGGTCATAGCCATGCAAACACTAAAATGCAAATATGACAGGAAAAGGAAGGGTAACATCTTTGGATGGTATAAGTAAGTCAGTGGCCTTACTAGAGGAAGGCATATGAAATAATTCTGGTGAAGCGGAATGTCAGTCAGTTTGAAAATAGACTATCCAGAAGTTTTTTTTTTCTTTCTACATTGTGACATATTTATTACAGATGTTATTTTTGAGGATACTGATGCATGTTTAACAATAAAATAATTGTTTCCCATAATAATATCCTTCTATGATTAATCTATTTTATTCTCTCTCAAAGGACCTGGATCAACATTCACAAAGCATAATTATGTAGCAGAAACTATCATTACATGATCCACACGCACTGGACCCACTTAGAAGCTGTAGCTGTGGTGAAGACTTCTCACAGGCACCTGTGCTTTCATAGCAGAAGCACCGCTTCTCTAGCGCTCCAGGAGCCCAGGGACAGTTTTAACATATAGGAACATTATTTTGAAAGCATCCATTTGTTGCATCCAGAGAGGGTATGTTAGTCTAAAATCCAGAGTATTAACCCAGAGTATTGCTATTGTAATGCTAAGCATAACACTGTAACAGCAGAACACAATTATGCTTTTTAATATAAACTCATTGAAAGGAATAATCCTCTGCAATACAAGAGAGAGGTGGTGGATAAAAGTTCCAGTTCTCTTGCTGGGACCTCCACATAACAATGTTTGATAAGGTCATACAGAACATTCGCATTGGCTCCATGCTGTAAGCTTCCAATTAATTTACCTGTCTTTGACAACCTTCCCTACCCCTCTTATATGAAGGCTTCCTGGGACGACTTCCCAAATAAGTTATTTGTACCCAAATCCATGTCTTTGGTTCTGCAAATGGGTAAACGCAAAATAAGGTACATCACAAAAATCAAGTGAGTTATATTTGAAATTGCTTTATGTGTATAAGGATTTATGGATTATAATTTATAGGGGTCAAAAAGAAGAGTCAATGAAGGAATCTATATAAAGGAACAAAGAGAGAGATACAGGTATGGTGAACTGCAGAATGCAGGCTCTATCTAAAACAGGTGGGAGCTCTGCACTCTACCTTTTTGTTAAGCTGAAACATTGACATAGAAAGCCAGGTCTGAATTTTACAGAGAAGCAATAAATTCAGATAGTACACATAGGTAAAACTTCAATATTTTTAAAAAGCCATACAAGCAAAATAATGTATCTATTTCCTGCGTATAAAAGGGGAGCTTAGTTTTGTGATCAATGTTCAGAGATTCTGGACAGAGCTCTTGGCTCTTGGTGGACTTAACATATATAAATGCAAGAATAGATTCCACTCCTTTGTTGCCATTCCTTCAAGAATAATTTCTTGATCTTCACCTGTTCTGTTTTTGTATACTCTTGGGAAAATTCCAGGGCTTTGGCCTATCAAATCTAGTAAGAAAAGAGGTGAGTCAACATGGCATTGAGTGCCTTGCATGATCTATTTATGTGAAGGAATCAAGAGACGTAAGAATTTTATTTATCTTTCAAGCATAAAACTTCTGATGTTTCAAGAAAACAAGAGAGTGGAGGGAATTCTTGTTCCTTAATAAAATGTCAATGACTTAAAAAGCATCTTGAATACCAGATTTTCTTATGATAACTTGTAATGTATAAACTTCACTTTCCTACCAAATTGCATTTGCAATATGTGTGTATATATATATATGTATAATATTTGTGTATGTATATATTTGCATATTGCAAATTTATGTATATCTTTTTAAAATTTTTGATACTACAAACTTTTCTCCTTGCTTTTCCTTTATCCATTATTCCTTTGT
Organism: Aplodontia rufa; assembly: GCA_004027875.1. Taxonomy (NCBI): domain Eukaryota; kingdom Metazoa; phylum Chordata; class Mammalia; order Rodentia; family Aplodontiidae; genus Aplodontia; species Aplodontia rufa. Next base: position 38,193 of record PVKS010006046.1, read on the forward strand.
GCTTTCCTTTACAAGATTTAGCTTTAGCTTGAATATTAACACCTCAGAGAAATCTTAGTTTCCTGAGCACCTAAGCAGAATTAGGAATACTATATGTCCAAGGAAATAATGTAAATCTCTTTGATAATACTTTATTTTATAGCTTTATTTGTTTTGCTATCTGTCTCTTTATATAGGAATTAGGTTAATGACTGAGTCATGTACTTTTTTATTCAATGTCTAATGTAGAGCTTGGCATCTAGTATGTAATTGGACCATATGTAATGAAGAGTTGAAAGATCATGTCTGAACTTCCATTGCTTTTCCCTATTTTTGTCTTCTCTATCATCTTCTACTCTCATGCCAGGAAAGTTTATGATGATAGAAAAAAATCTGACATTTCAAGGCCTATTCTATTATACCCCATGTATCCTGACATTTCTTTTTTATGTCTCCACTTTCCTATTGACATGAAAGGAAGTGAGATGAGGAGGGAGATGAAGCAGAGAAGACAGAAGGAAGAAGCATGAGTAAAGGCAAATTTGACAAATGAAAGGGATTTGTACTCACTCACTATTGGAGGAGACTTATTCTCAGGCCTGTAGCTTAGCTTCACAAATACACTTAGAGATAATGAGGGTAAATATTATGGTCCCAATTTAGAGATGAGGAGGCTGAGGAGTGACAACCTAATACAGTCTACATATCCTTTTCCTACTCTTACATATCACTATTGGCAATTATTCCAATTTAAAATCCAGAGCACCTTTTCTCCCCCTTCAGTCCCCTCTGATACACTACATGCCATTTCTTTATTTTTTAATCTCTCACCATTCACTGCTTTTTATTAGTCAGCTGCTTTGAAAGTCAAATCTAGTGACAACTTTGCTAGAATAAATGATCAACATGCTAAGTAATGTTATATGGCTCCTTTTATAAACATAATTCAGGCTTTCTTGACATCCATCTATCAAGATAGGTTAGAATTAATAAAATCAGGCCTCCAACAGTATAGGTAGGTGGGCCGGATGACCCTGTATTTCAAGTGATTCATGCTAATGTGTGGTCCCTTGTGATAATTAGGAGTTCCAAAGGAGGGACAAGCTAAATAATTCCCTCCAAGTGATGGATGCTGTCAGGTAGCAAGCCTTTATTTCTTTATGCCTCTCTAATAAATTTCATGGAACAACTTGTTTTGGAAGACAATGTTAGGTTTAAAAATGGCTTAGTGGATTAGAGAGAGGGAAGCTGACAAGAAACTAAGAATGACTTAAGGTCCACATCTGCTTTCAATTCCATGTATAGAGGCATCCATATTTGTCCATAGGTGTGACTTACAACGTTGAAGGTGCTCATTTCCCCTTGAATGGCTGGACAAGGAGATATATGTTTCCTTATGCTCCCCACTAAGTACAGTTATGATGCCTAGATAGCACACATAGCACAAACATAAGGAGATTCTTAAAAGTGAATAGAAGCTAGATAGCTAAGGCACTTGAGACCCAAGGACAAATGAAGAGTTCTCTGGATATTTTTTTACCTAACTGGAAATGAAGAAGCCAACAACCAATGGTTAAATATAATCTCACCAATATTATCTATCTAAAGGATCAGAAAAGGGGCAGCTAAGCAGGACAGAAAGGTTTAGAACACACCACTATGCTCAAATCAAACACCACAAGAAAGAAAACTGGGGCTCCATCCACTACCACAATAAAGATGGAATGGGGAGTCTAGACTTCCACACTTTCTAGGCTGTAGTGAGGTGCTTCAACACTGTACTCTGAAGTTTTAGAGAGGCAAGATAACGGAGCTAGGAATTTCAGGGCTACCAGGTGATAACTGCCCTTTTCAAAGTCAGTAGAGACCATTTTGGAACCTAGATTTCACCTACACCTGATAGCAGGAAAAGTATCTCTCCTGATTCTGCCTGCAGTGGTGTCAGTGGAGGTTGGGTGGATGAGCAGGATACTCATCATCACACAGTGTTACATAGCTCCCACACTGGTCCATAGCAGTTCTAAATGAATACAGAGAAAATATTTATGAAAATTCTAAATAGAAGCATGAGCATCTTAGAAACATAAAGGAAGGTAAAGTTTCTAAACATCACATGAAATAGTAACAACACCTGTAGACTATAATGAATCATGTATACATAATATATGTAGAGCAACCACTAAAAAAACTTACAAAGAGATAACCTGTATTCCTAAAAATATGTAGGAAGGTATAAAGATTCTAAATGTGTATATAGCATACAATATTGCAACAAATATATGAAGCAAAAGTTGATGGAATTGAGAGGAGAAACAGACAAACCCACAATTATGGCTAGAGACATAAATATACTATCTGAACAGCTTGTTATGAAAAATAGAGACAGAACCAATAAGTACATAGAAGAATTCAATATTATTATCAATCAACAGAATCTAACATGTAATCTACATTTACAGAAAAGTCTACCTAAGGACAGCAGAATTCACATGATTTTCAAATGTTCCTGAAATGTAACCAGCATAGACCATATCTTTATTCATATCCTTGTTCATGAAACAGTCAAAAATTTTAATTTAAATCATTCAAAGTAAGTTCTTGCAGCATAATGTAAGCAAACAGAAGTAAATCGATAACAAAAATATAACAGAAAGATCCCCAAACACTTGGAAGCTAGACAACACACTTCTAAATTATACATGGTCAAAGAGTAATTCTTAAGGGGAATTTTTAATGTTATATTTCACTGAATGAAAGATCAAAAAAGCATTCTGCAAAAATCCATAAAATATTGCAAAAGCAATGCCAAGAGGAACATTTCAGGACTAAATACATGCATTATGAAAGAGGAAAAGTGTCAAATATATAATCTAATACTCTACCTCCAGAAACTATCTAAAATTGAAAAATAAAGAGTAAAACTTAAAGCAAACAGAAGGAAGTGTGAAGATAATGGAAGGAACAAGTCAAGCTACAAACAGCAAAACCATAAAGAAAATCAATGGAGCAAATAGCTATTTCTTTGACAAGATCAATAAAATTGCAAACCTCTAACAAGAATGAAAAGGAAAAAGTAGAGAAGAGACAAATGCCAATATCAAAAATAAAATGTGATTCCAACATGGCCTAATAGAGGTGCTCATGTCTCACAACCTCCTCACAAAAAAGAACTAAAGTAATGGATAGACAGGTGCATTTTGCGGTGAGTTACCATGAAAAATTGCTGGAAATACACAAGAGAATGGAAATTTCAAGAATCTGAGACCTGGGATGATAACATTGGAAGAGAAACAAAATGCCCCAGCAATAGCTACCAAGCAGGAAATGGAGATGATATCCCTTTGTAATGGTAAGGTTGAAAAAAAAAAGTATCAAAAAACGTCATCAGTGCAGATGCTGACCATCCCTAGCTACTGGAAAATTTCAATCATTGCAGGTTTGCAGCCCAATTTAGGAAGCAAACTATACACTGCACAGTTGCTTTATTTTGAAGAAGAACCTTACATTGTCTCCCCAAACCTCCAGAGTTCAGGTTAGAGTAGCTATTTGCCATCTTGAGGGGTGAGCTATTTGTTCCAATCTCTACTGCTCTAGAGGCCACAAAACCCTACATATTTTCATTTCTGGAACCCCACAGAAATTTTACCAGACTTGCTTAAAGGGTTACAGCTCAACAAACCCCAAATAATCCAGTAGAGTAACTGGTAATAGGAATTCCAGCACAAATGAGAATGGAGGGTGTTTTCCTCAAATACCAAGAGACAAGGATGCTTTTCATGTGGAATAAAGGAGTGGCCAGACACATGGGTACTTGCACCAATGCCAGGACAGAAAGTGGCTCCCATCTCACTTGCGCCACCTCCTTCCCTTTGGCTACCATGCCTCATTTGGCATGTATGACTGACAAAACTGGGGTGAACCACTTTACTGTGTATGAACCCCCCTTCTCCCTACCACATTTGGATGCACTGCTGAAGAGGATAGGAGCAACACTATGACTTCAGTCACCATCCCACCCTTTAGAAGTGAAATAAATAAAAATAAATAACTTCAAGACAAGAAAAAAATAGGGAATTCGTCATCATAAGATTGGCTTCAGAAAAGGTCACTTGAAAGTGATATATCCAGAAGAAAAAGAAAGACAACTTCCATCTTGAAAATACGTGAGCATGTAAAATTGACTGATAAAGTAGACACACAAAAGAGAAACAGAAAGCAATTAAGCCTTATCAATACAATAAACCGCCAAACACAACGATGAACAAGAAGAGAGGAAAAACAAAACAAACAGTATTCAAACCAAACAGAAGAATTTTTTTATGTGAAGAGTAAGTCTTTATATATCTGATAACCTTGAAAGAAAATGGACTAAATTATCAATAAAAAAATCACTTCACCAATAAAGATAAACACAGACTAAAGGTAAAAAATGAAAAATAAGCATTATACAAATAAAACCCTAAGTAAGCAGGAGCAGCTATTCCTAGATCAGACAAAATACACTTAAACACAGAAACTGTTGAAAAGTCATAGAATATCATTATGTAATGATGAAGGGAAGATAAAATTCAACAAAAAGATGTACTAACTATAAAAGTTTGCAGCTAAATGGATAGAAATGGAAAAAATCATGCTGAGTGTGATATCCCAATCACAGAGTAGTAAGGGCTGCTTCTTTTCTCTCATATGTGGAAGCTAGAGTAAAACCTAAGATAGGATGAAAGTTAGCAAAGTTTATTTAATAACCCCACCAAAGATGAAATTTCACATAAGCTAGGAGAACAATAATTATGAATTGGATTAGGGAAGAGAGGGAGACAGGGTAGAGAAGGAAAAGGGATTTAATCAAAACAGCTAGGAACATTTGACTCCCATGAGAAGTCAAACTACATGCAGGCAGGCAGAGAAATTCAGAAATTTCAAGCTTAATATATATGTATATGCTCATTTCTATATATACCATGGGAGTATTACAGAGGAGACGTGAGATTGGGGGATGAATGAAGGTGGGGAGATCTTAGACTAGGATCAGCCTTAACTTATTTTGTCACTATTCATTATGCATGGATATGTAACAATGATTCCCTTTAATACATAAGACTAGGTATAAACAAATAAAAAATTTATAAAGCACCAAAATAGCTGCATTCATTGCCATGACACCCAATTGAATATAGATACAAAAATTCTCAACAAAATATTAACAAACAATTTAACGGTACATAAAAATATTATTTGTCATGATCAAGTGAAATTCATCACAGGGATCCAAGTACAGTTAGTATCAATGTGACATGAACTCTACTTGGATACAGTTTTTGGATACTTCACTTGTTTTTGGCCTTTTGTTTTGTTACATTGACAAATGAAAGATGAAAATCATGTCATCATCCTAGCTGATGGATCCCAAGAGAGAAAGCATTTGAGAAAACTCAATATCTATTCATGATGAAAACCTTGAGCAAATTGGTTATACAAAAATCATTCTTCAACATAGTAAAGTTTTAAAATGTTTTTATTAGTGCATTATGGTTATAGATAATATTGGGATTCACTCTGATGTAATCATATATGCATGGAATATAATTTGCTACATTTCATTCCCAGTGCTTCCTCTTTCCTTCCTTCCTTCCTCTCTCTGTTCTCCTTCTTGTACTCTACTGATCTTCCTTCTATTTATTTATACTTTTAAGCTGATGCTTGAAATATACTGTGGTATATTCATATATGTACATGGTATAATTTGGTCAATTTCGTTCTATTAACTCCTCCCTTTCCCCACTCCCTCTACCTCTTGTCTATCCCTTTCCTCTCTCCACTGATTTCCTTTCTATTTTCATGGTATCCCCCTCCACTTTCACTCTTATTTTACTCTAGCTTCCACATATGAGAAAAAACATTTGACTCTTAAATCACAAATGCACAGCTAGTATCATGCTGAATGGGGGAAATCTGAAAACATTTCCTCTAAGATCTGAAAGAAGACAAAGGCATCCACTTGTACCATCCTTATTCAATACAATATTGGTAGTTTTAGCCAGAGGAATTAAGCAATGAAAAAATAAAATAAAATAAAATAACAGGCATACAACTAGTAAGAAAAGAAGTAAAATCACCTCTGTTTGTAGATGATATGTACAGGAAAACCTGAAGATTCTACCAAGACTATTAGAGCTGACAAATCAATTCAGTAAAGTGGCAAGACAGAAAGTCAACATATTAAAATTAATAGCTTTTCTACACACCATAGTGTGTTTTCTGAGAAAGAATCATGAAAGCAATCCCACTTACAATAACTACAAATAAAACAAAATTGAATGCCTAGGAATAAACCTAGGAGTAAACTTTTCCAAGGAAGTGAAAGATATCTAAAATGGAAATTAAAAAATATGAATAAAAGAACTCAACCAAAACACAAAACATGGGAAAAGCTCTCAAGTTCATGGATAGGAGGAATTAATATTGCTAAAATTGTCCATACTTCCCAAGGGATCTACAGACTCAATGCAATCTCATCAAAATACCTATGATAAACTTAAAAGAACTAGGAAAATCTCCTAAGCTACAAATAGAAGCACAAAGGCCCTGAATAGTCAAAGCAAAATTGAACAAATAGCTGTAGACCTCACAATACCTGCTTTCAAGACATATTAAAGTCATAGTGACTAAAATAGCGTGAGACTTGTATGAAAATAGACACAAAGATTGAGGAAACAGAATAAAGATCACAAACATAAACACAAACATCTACATTCAGCTGTATCTTGACAAAGGTGCCAAATACATAACATTAGAAAGAGGACAGTATCTTCATCTCTTCAACAAATGGTTCTGGGATAACTGAACTTCCATAGGGGGGGATTGAAATTTGAATTTGATCTCTCACCATGTACAAAACATCAGCTCTAAATTAATCAAAGATCTAAATGTAAAACCTGAAACTATAAAACTACTAGAAGAAAACATAGGTGAATCACTCCAATACTCTGTCATAGGCAATGATTTTTTTTATGACGTCAGAATCACAGGAAGGAAACAAAACCAAAAATAAACAAGTGGAAATGAATCAAATTAAAATCTTCTGCACAGCAAAGCAAAACATCAATGAAGTGAAGAGTCAACCTAGGGAAAAAGGAAATGTTGGCCAACATTTATCTGACAAAGGATTTCTATTCAAAACATATAAGTAAAAATTTAATAAAAATCAAAATAATCAAGAAGTGGGCAAATGATCTGAATAAAACTTTTCAATAGAAGAAATACTAACAGCCAATAAATCTGTGAAAAAAAATCCTCAATACCAGTTGTCATCAGGGAAATGCATTTCAAAACAATAAGAAATCCTATCACCCCAATTAGAAAGGCCATTACAAAAACAAGAAAAAAATGGTAAATGCTGGTGAGGATGTGGAGAAAAAAAAATCTTATAAACTTTTAGTAGAAATGTAAGTCAGTGTAGTCACAATGGTAAAACCAATGGGGATTCCTAAAAAGTTAAAAAATAGATCTACCAAATCAATCAGCTATCCCATTTCTGAGTATATATCCAGAGGAAATGAAATCAGCATGCCCAAGAGGTATTTTTGCATTCCATTTTTATTGTAGAACTGTTCTGAACAGCTAAAATATGGAATCAAGATAGGTACCCATAAGTGTTAAAGAAAATGTACTATGTATACCCTACAGAATATTATTCAGCCGTGAGGAAAAATGAAATCTTGTCATTTGCTGAAAATTGAATGAAATTGGAGAACATTATGTTAAGTGATATAAACCAGACATGGATATACAAGTACCACATGTTCTGTTTCATATGTGGAAGCTAAAAAATGTCAACCTGAATGCAGAAGAAGAATTACTAAAGGTTGGAAGAGTGCTAAGTGGCTAAAGGGAAGATGGATTGAATCAGTACGGACTGTATGCATGTGTTGACATATCAACTGAACCCCATTAATAATTATAATTAACATGTCAATCAACAAAATAAAATATTAAAACAGATGAAACAGTGGATATCACTAAAGACTCTATGAACATCAAAAAATAATGACGGATATAATAGATATCTCCACAAAAGTGGCATTAGCAACTTAGATGAAATGTGCTAGTTCCTCAAAAAACACAACTAGCCAAAACATTCGTTATGAAATAGATAACTTGAATATGCCCAAAACTAGTAAGGAAATGGATTTCATAATTTAAGAAATCAAAAGAGGAGTCTTCAAGTCCAGATCGTTTCATTAGAGAATGCTATCAAAAATTTAAATAATTAGCATCAATTCTACACAAAATCTTTTAGAAAATATACAAGAGAAAACTTTGATGTGTATTTATTATGAAAATATAAAACAAAAATGAAATGGAAACAAAAAATAAAACTATATGTCAGTTTCCTTCATAAATACAGTTGTAAAAATCTTTAAAATATTAGTAAATAGTATTCAGCAATATGTTAAAAGAAGTGTACAGTAGAGCTGAGAAGCGCTTATTGTGAGGATGTAAGATTTGTTTAATATTCAAAATCAAATGAATTATTTCTACATATTAACAGTCTATAGAATAAAAACAATATGATCATATCAATATGTACAACAAAGTGTTTGACAAAATTCAATTGTCATTCATGATAAAAACCTCCGAGAGTTTTTAGGAGTAGTGTATAATATCTTTAACTTCAAAACAAAACAGAACAAAAGGATATCTACAAAAGCCTACAATTAACATTACCTCTTTTTAAAAATATTTTATTCAGTTGTTGAGTTATTCTACAATCATAAATGCATAAACTAACATATGATAATGCCTTTGGTCCTAAACCAAAGTCACCCACATCACACACACCCCAGTTTCTTGATTCTTCTATATTTTGCTCCCACAATCAATATAAATGTCTAGATAGAATTTTCCAGGATTAGTTGATTACATAAGTATTATTTGTCTTCTCAAGGGAGGAGAAGTAAAGAGAATGTTATAGTGTTGATTGTTTCCCTAAATCCCTCCCTTTTCCCTTCCACTTCTCTTCCCACATCTTTAAGTGTTGCTAAACCTTTATTGGGTCTAATAAATGAGTTTGATAATCTATCACCCAAACCTAGGTTTTGCTCTAGCTTCCACAAATGAGGGAAAACATTTGACTTTTCACTTTCAGGGTTTGACTAACTTTACTCAACATGATTTCTTTCACTACGGTCCCTTTAACTACAAAGGCCACAATATCATTGTTTCTAATAACTAAATAAAACTCCATTGTGTGTGTGTGTGTGTGTGTGTGTGTGTATCAACACCTGTGTATCAGAGCTTTTGGATCCATCATTCATCCACTGAGGGGCATCTGGGTTGGTTCCATAATTTAGTTATTGTAAATTGAGCTTCTATGAACATAGAGATTGCTGTGTCATTGTAATGTGCTGATTTGTGTGGTATATGCAACACTAATTTTTTGAAGAGTCTCCACATTGCTTTCCAGAGCAGCTATACCACTCTGCAGTTCCACTAACAGTGTGCTAGTGTACCTATTTCCTGCAAGCCCTCTATCATCTGTTATTGTTTATATTCTTCATCTTTGCCAATCTGATTGGAGTGAGATGAAATCATGTTTGTTTTTTTTTTTTTAAAGACAGTGAGACAGTGAAGTGAGAAAGAGAAAGAGAGTCAATTTTTATTTAGTTTTTCATTTGGCCTTTGTTGCTCCAACACTTCTTTGTGTATGTCTGCTGGGGTAGGAACCCACGTCCTTGTGCATGCAAGGCAAGTGCCCCAACCACTGAGCCACCGCTCCAGGCCCAGATGAAATCTTAACACAGTTTTGATGTACATTTCTCTGATTACTAGTGATTTAGAACACTTTCTCATGTATTCATTGGCTTGCTCAATTTCCTCTGTTGAGAAGTTTCTGTTTAGCTCTCTGGCCCATTTATTGATTGCAATATTTTTGGTTTTGATAATAAATTTTTTGAGTTCTTTGTAAATTTTGGATATTAGTCCTATGTTGGAGGACTCATAGGCCATGATTATCTCCCATTGTGTAGGTTCTCTCTTGACATTTTTTCATTGCTAGAGTTGTCCCACTTAGTCCCTTCATTAAATCTTCTTCAATTCATTGTTCGTTTTAGTAATCAGATCAATGATAATTTTTTCTGTTTTCATCCTGCTCCCTGTCCATGTGATCCTTGGCAGGAGAGTTGTGGGTTTGAGATGAACCTTTTCTAGTTTGATTCCTTATCTTTGAAAGTCTTCTGGATCTTTGAATTGAGGTTCCCTGTGTGGAAGCAAGGCTGGTCTCTGAGTGCTTCTTCATTGATAGTCAAAGGGTCAGGTCAGACACCACCTCTTTTGGACCACCTGCTTCCAGAAAATTGCTTCTTCCTGGAGCCTCCTTTACCTGCACCTTTCAGATCTAGGCGTCAGGACTTGGATCTTGAACCTGGTTTCATTGAGTACAGCCTGCCGGGTTGTTGAAATTAAGTGGCAGGGATGCTTACCAGGGTGGGGATCCCAGAGATGTGGCACAGGCCAGAATGGGCCTGCCTAAGTGCTGTTCTGGGTCATGGGATCATTGGTGGTGGGGATGGGTCCAATATAACTGGACCTGGTGGGTGGTGTCCAGGTTTGGGATCCTTAGGGTATCCTGCGCACATGCTGGGGCCATAGCTGGAAGTGCTGGGCCCATGTATCAGCAGGACAGGTTCTGGGCGTGGAGTCTTCAGGGGTGTCCTGAGCACCTGCCAGGTTGGTGGCTGAAGGCGTGGCCTTGGCAGTCAGATTCAGGTGCAGGGTCCCCTGGGGTGTCCTAAGTGCCTGACCAGGCCAGGATGGGAGGCCTGAAGCATTGTTTCTAATGGTGAAATACTGAATGCTTTACCCCTAAAATTAAGAGTGTTTATCTCCCTACTCTTAGGCCAGAAATTCTGCATTTAAAAAGAGAAAAAAGTAAATAAAAGACAATTAAGAACGGAGGAAATAATAGCTGTCCCTATTTGAAGATTACATGATGGTCTATGTTGAGTATAACCAAGAATCTATAAAAAATTCCTAGAACTAATAAGAGAATTCAGCAAGATCACAGAACATAGTTAAGCTATTGATTTTTTTTAACTTGCTCAACATAGTCTTACATATTGGAGGGAATCGTTGTTATGTATTCATGAATACATAGATATTGACAGAGTAAGTTAAGGCCCATCCTAGTCCAGGCTCCCCCCTCTTGGTTCACTCCCCGCTCTCATGTCTTCTCTGCAATACCCCCATGTTATAGATAGAAATAAGCATATATATGTATATTGATTTTTGAAATTTCTGAGTTGCTCTGCCTGTCTGTGTCTAGTTGGGCTTCTCAAGGGAGCTGAGAGTTCCCAGCTGCATTAACAATCTCACTTATTCCTCCCTCCCCCTAACTGCCTCCCTTCCTTCTCCCCCCACCTTCAGAGTTATGGTTCCCCCAGCTTATGTGAAATTTCAACTATGTTAAGTTTATTACATAAACTTAGCTAACTATCGTCCTGTCATCCGTTTTACTCTAGCTTCCACATATAAGAGAAAAGATTCATCCCATAAGTCTCTGTGTATTACTAGCAATCAGAGAAATGGAAATCAAAACTTCACTAAGACTCTATCTCACCCCAGTCAGAGTGGCAAAAATGGAGAAAATGAACAAGAACAGAAGCTGGAGAGGTTGTGGGGAGACAGGAACACTAACACACTTCTGGTGGGACTGCAAACTTGTACAGCAACTCTGGAAAGCTATTGAATTTTGATATATGAAAATATATATTGTATTTTTATGGATTACCAATTAACCTGATAACATTTTTTAGATAATATGGGCAATCACTTAAGGAAATGAAATAGGTATAAATTTAAGAAAACAAATCTGCTGAAACTACACAATGCTGATTAAGAAAATCTCAATAAATTGGAAAAGCATACTGAAATCATGGACTGGGAAATTTCACATAGTAAAGATATGAATCTTTGCAAATCTATATACGTATTTAAAGCAATTCGTGTCAAAATTCCAGAATAAATTTTTCTTATATGGATAAACCATTTCCACATTTTTTCTGGAAAGAAAATTGCTAGAACAATTTTGAAAATCATTTTAAAATAACAAACGTGCATTTTCCTTATTTAAGATTTAGTATAAAGCTCATTACAAGTCCAGTAAGACTGAGATAGAATAGAAATATACTATACTATACAAAAATATATTCAAAAATATGCTCAATTGGTTTTTGACAAAGTTGAACATGCATATGTTACAGAATGTAAGACGTGACCTGTCTCACAACTTACACACAAAAAAAATTTAACTTGAAATGAATTGGAGGCATAGTGTGAAAAAAAACAAAAGCTACCCGAAAAACAATGGAAAGTACCCTAAATTTATTTTATTTTTAATTTACAAATCATAATTGTATACATTTATTGTGTAATTGTATACATTTCTATTCTCAGCAATTTTGAGATATGTAGTATTTTAAATTGCCTTCTTAGTCTTGTATTATTAGGACATTGTTACATTTATCCAAGAGTGATAATAACATAAGATAGTTAATTCAGTTAGCATGTATTACACAAGTGGAAACTAAACAGAATACTTCAGACACATTGTACATACTATACATGTATGCAATGTTGATTTAAAATTTATTTAGAATTTGAGAATTAGTATTTGGACATTTCAGAATTCTCTTTTGAGTTCTCAGTAACAAACAGCAGTTATAATTAAAGGGTGGTTTCTGCTCAGGTACAGCAACTGAGAGTAAGCAGTGTTTTTGAACTCTTTTTTTTTTAAATGACAGTGTCCTATAAATTAAAACAGAATTTCATGCTTCTAAAACAAGATAGGAAGCATTGGTCAGAACGTAAGTGTTCATATGACTACATTATCTTCAATGTACCCAAATTTATTTCATTATTATTAGGGTTTATCAGCTTTTTTAAAAAATGAAGAAGATAATGTTCTTAAAAATATACACTCTGCATTTTCCTTAATAATACACTATTCACTTTGCTCTGCCTTACCAGAGTAATGCCTTTTTCTTTAAGGTGATGCAAACTTTTAAAATAGGGACATAATAAAACACACTAATTAAAATTTTGTTCTTCATGTTTTACACCTTAGAGATATCCAGTAGACATACGGTGGAAGATGCAAGTGGTAGCCACAAATGTTACTTTAAATTTTTGAGTGGAAATATGAAACATAAAAAGAAAGAGGTGAATTTTAATAACACATTTTAAGTAAATTAACAGGTTCAAACTATTATCATTTCAGCATGTGCACAACATAAAAATTACAGCTACAATATTTTGCATTCTTGTATTAAGTATTGAAAGTGCGGTGTGTATTTTACACTTGCAATGGACTTTGTTCAGACTAACCTCAGCTCAAATGCTCAGTAGTCATACTAGCTAGCAGCCCACATTGTGGACAGTGGAATTTAGAGAATAAATGGTGAAGGGTTTCTTTATTCAAAAGAACTTCCTGCAGCGATTACTGCTAAAGGATTCTTCTGACATGCTTATAGTATTCATATGTTCATGCTGCTATATTAATCTCATATATTGGAATAGACTTTTTAATAGTATTATGGAATTGTAACTCAAGCTTGGTTTATTTCTTCATCATATGTTTGTTTCTTTCTGTGAGCTCAAGATTTACTGTAATTCATATGGAAAATCAAGTACAAACTACAGCATTTTGTGCTAGTTCTGTAGTAGTGATAAAATAATCAGTCACATTCATCAAAAAGAAAGGATAGACTTCAGCATTCCTTCGAGTCTTCCTTAAGGACTAAAAGTAGGAAACTCGGCAAATAAAATAAGAAATCATGAGAAATTATTCATTTCAGAAATAAACAGTTTAGCGGTCATTTAGTAGGAATTCAAGGATAATGGAATCATGTTTCAGAAATCCCCAAAAATCTACAAAATTCAATCATTTGCCTATACAGATGATATATAGAATAAACGTGTAAATAGTACACATGTTGGATGTTTGAACTTTCTTTTCTTGCTTTTTTCTTTTCTTTATATTTTTTAATTTATTTCAATCATCTATTAACAAATTCCATCAATAATCACAGAATCGGGTCACTTCTTGCTCTTCTCTTACCTATGGCCCTCCATATTCTATTGCAAACACAAAATCCTAATAAATTATTTAAAATATGTTGGAGGATGTGATTCCTTAAAACTCTTTGATAACTTCCATTGCCCCCTTGGGGGGAACCCAATGATGGCACACTATAAGCTCTGGTGTCCCTGTCTGACTTCAGCTCCTGCAGTTCCAACCTGTTCTCCTTCCACCCCGTTGTCACTGATGATTTGAACAAGTGGAAACTCCATCCGTGGGTTCTTCACACTGTCTACTGCCACTGCCTGGAATGCATTTTCCCCCTACACTGACACAAATACTCTCTCATCTCCAACAACTCTTTATTTTCACTTTTTCAATGAAAGCTACCCTCACCATCATACTTTAAATTACAACCTTTAAAACTTCAAATTGCAATTCTTAATGCTTCTTTCTCCCCACTTCCTCTAACTCACTGACTTTTATGACTCTTATCATCTTCTAACTTATTACACATTTTACTTCTTGATTATGTCAATTTTATTTTCTGCTTTCAGCCGTTAGCATATAAACTTAACTATGGTAGGGACCTTTGTTTCCTCTTAATATCATGTCAAGGTTAATAGAAATGTTTTTTACATATTTATGCTTCTCTATGGCAGAAATATAAAAAAATAGCCTTTATCCCTCACATTTCCTTTTCCTATACCTTGCTTTGTTCTCACTATTTATCATTTATATTCTATTTATCACAGTTAAAGAGGCTGTGTATTTTAGTTAGATATTTTGTTTAGTGTCTCCCAAGACAGGTTCAATATGTTTACTGACAGCAGTGAATATGTTTTGTTTCCTGTTGCATCCCTATATCTAACACAGGTGCTACGGTACCTATCTGGTGCATAATCATTGAATATATGCATGAGGTTGAGGCCTGCATCTTGCACTTCAGTTTACCACCTGGGGTATTGGAACTTCGGGTCAGCATCAGAATTTTCACCTTTGTGTAAAATCTGGATTTGCACTTAGGGTCCATTCTATCTCAATCTTTGTATTTTTGTCAATACATAGTTGTTCTTTTGTCATGAATCTGCATACACAAATTGCCAATGAATCGTAAGAAAATAATTCAATTAATAAACTGAAAATGTTTTCATTCAGGCACCTCATCGACCAACATGGAACCCGAGTTACTTCATTAACTTAAAATAGTCTACAAAGCAGAAGGTATACAAATAGGATAGGGTAGGATTAGAAAAGAAGAGGGTAATATGTATATAAAGAATAATTTTCTCGAAATGTCCTGGGATTTTGGTTTATCAACACTAGATATATTGTTCAGGTAGATGAATGGTTAGCCGTGATTCATATGTATTTGAAGCCCAAGCTTTCCACCAGGAGAACAGGCTACTCCAATGTGCATATACCTAAAGAACATAACATATTTTCTGTGATTCTTAGATCCATTTTAGAGAAATCACAGCAGATCTGAATATGTCAACCTGAAACCAGTATGTGGAGTCTCCTTTGGGACTTCTGCTTCAAGCTACTGTTTTTTCTTTCCCCCTAATTTTATTTATATGTAGAAAGCTCCTTATAACACAATACAAATTGGCTGGGCCATATTACTATATATGTTTAATTGCCTTATATTTTTAGGTATCAGAATCACCTACTGTATGTTGGGTCATTAGCCAGAAGATTAAGACTAAAAAGATAGAAGTTTTGCTGAGTTTTTTCAAGAAGCTTTCAAAATTAGATATGTACAATTTTTAATTCATTACTGAGTACCACACTTTCAAAACATTCACGAAAGATAAATATCATTCAACCAACTATATGCTATCCAAGAACTCCCTATTTTACTCTATCATGGAATCCTGCACGAAAACGGTAAAGTTAGACAAAATAAATAATGTAGAATCAATTATCTGCTTAATATAAATATTTTTGCAAGAAATTCTTAATTTTCAAATGTAAAAATTTATTGACTGAAAAATAACAAGTGTTTTGTTGATTTTTATTTTTGTTTAGTTCATATTTTATGTAGACTTAAATTCAGAGTAAACCAGAGTAGTACAGAAGGAAACTAGTACTTTACGTTGCAAGGGATTAAGCATGGTGAATCAGAATGAACAGACTTACTTCCTGGAAATGAAGATGCTGGAAAATCAATATTTATTGATCTATTTCTTGACCATCACATGAAATTATCCTCTATGTACTTGAACCATGTGCATTCCAAATGTATTAAAAAGTGTGGGCATAATACAAACATGAGAGGCAGTATCAGCTGCTTTCTCGTTCATCTTTGGCCTTGAGACCATACAAAACAGAGATCTAAAAAGTATGATCTAAACACCACAGAAAATTATTTCATATACATGAATTAATAGAGAAGATTACAGAAGCCACTTTGGTTGAGGGAGGTATCATTTATTTATTCCTCCCTAAATTAGTCATTATGTCATTAGAGTTTGTTGCAGAAATCAAATGCTATAAAATTTTGATTAAATTTCATGCATCTTGAATTTTGCAGCAAGATTCTATACTCAGTACATAAACCCCTAATTTTAGGGTCTACACTAACCCTTTGTGTAAACTTTGTACATATTTACCCCTATTATGTTTACTATATTATATTAAGAAAGATATAAACTAAGTACCAAAATGCAGTTTTTCTTTTTTAATAGCATTACAGAAAACAAATAAGCACTAGAACCACATATATTTACCTTCAGTACATTTCTCATCTTAAAAAAAAATAGATTAGAAAGTCAGTTTCTCTGCCTAAATTTACTATTGATTTTCTATTTAGTTCCCCAGCCATTTTCACTATTAAAAATCCATTTTATAATGAATATTATCATCATGATAATGCTCACTATTATTAGTAGTAGTGGTAGTATTTTATATTCTACAAACTACACATAAATTTTATAACATATCCAGGGTGTCTTTCATAAACACATCAAAGAATAATTTTGAAGTGGAGCATATTTCTGTACTGCCTTTAAGTATCCTGGAATATCCTATTGCTTTATTTTAGATAAGAATTCCTAACCACAGTTAAATGGCAATTAATTATTCAGTGGTTGCTTATTTGTTTTATGGATTATCCAAGTCCTTTGCTTCACCTGTTATCAATTCAAGTCTTATTAGTTCCTCTTTCATTGAGTAGATGGAGAAAGAAGGAGATAAAGCACAAACCAGCCTTGGAGTTGCTTTTGGTGTGGGAAGGAGTTAAACCTATTAGCCAAGAGGAAGCTTGAAATGATCTAAGGACATGGTAGGTCATACATCAGAGACATTTAAGGATCTGTTTTATAGCATTTATTAAAGGAAACCTATGCAAATGGCAACCAGTGACTCAATATATTAGTTTCTATTGCTGCCTTGACAAATTACTATAAACACAGTGATTTAACATTTGTTGTTTTATTGTTCCATAGGTCAGAAGTCTGAGCTAAAAATCAAGGTTTAAGTAGATCTACGTTCCTTTTTCACCACATATTCTCCATCATTTATTATTGCTTTTATTTTTGATGGCTGCCATCCTAACTGGAGTGAAATGAAATCTCAGTTTAATTTGATTTACATTTCCCTAATTGCTATCTAGCAATGTTGAACAATATTCAAATAATTGTTGCCATTTGTGTTTCTTCTTTTGAGAAGTGTCTGTTCAGTTCTTTTACACATTTATTTATTGGATTATTTGATTTTGGTGTTAAGTTTTTGAGTTCTTCATACATAGTTGATATTAATCATCTGTCAGAGATAGTTAGCAAATATTTTTCCCATACTGTAGATTCTCTCCTCATATTCTTGTATTCTTTGCAGTGCAGAAGCTTCTTAATTTATGCCATCCCATTTGTTAATTCTTGACATAATTTTTGAACAGTAGGGGTTCTACTGAGGAAGTTTTTGGCTGTGTCTATATGCTGGAGTATAAGAACTATGTTTTCTTCTAGGAGATGCAAAGTTTTTAGTCTAATGCCTATGCATTTGATTTATTTTGAGTTGATTTTGTGCAGTAAGAGAGATTGTTATCTCTCTAGTCTCACTCTTTTGCATATGAATAAGGAGTTTTCCCGGTACCTTTTGTTAAAAAGATTTTATTTTTCTCCAGTGTAAATTTTTGGTACCTTTGTGAAAGCTCAGAAGACTACATTTGTGTGTGCTTGTCTCTACATCTTCTATTCTGAATCGTTGATCTATATGTATTATTTTCAAAGAGAGAGAAAGAGTTATTTTTTATAATCTGTTGTTTATTTATTTATTTGTGAAAGTAGTTCTGGGGATTGAAGCCAGGACCTTGCACATGGCAGGCAAGCTCTCTACCACTGAGCCACCTCTCCCTATATGTATGTTTTAATGCCAGTACTATGTAATTTTTGTTACTATAGCTTCATAGTATAATTTAAAATCAGGTATTGTGTATGATGCCTCCAGCATTGATTTTTCAGCTTAGGATTGCTATGGCTATTCTGGGTCTTTCATAGTTCCAAATGAATTTTATTATTCTACTTCTATGAAGAATGTCATTGGTATTTTGATGGTGATTGCATTATATCCATATGTTGTTTTTGGAAGTATGGACATTTTAACAATATTAATTCTGCCTATCTGTGAACATGGGAAGTTCTCTCATCTTTTTTGTGTCTTTCTCATTTCTTTCTTCAATGTTGTGTAGTTTTCTTTGTAGAGTTTTTTTTACCTCTTTGGATATATTTATTCCTAGCTTTATTTTTTTCTTGAGGCTGTTATGAATAGGATTGTTTATTTTGATCAACTTTTTTGTTGCTATGACCCAAGAACCTGACAAGAACAATTTTAAGAGGAAAAATTAATTTGAGGTCTCATGGTTTCAGAGGTCTTCACCTGTAGAAGGCTGACTCTGTTCCTCAGGGTTCGAGGTAAAGCTGAACATCATGGTGGAGGAGTATAGTGAAGGGAGGTGGGTCAAGGTATGGCTCCAGGAAGTAGAGAGACTCTACTCACCAGATCCAAAATATATACCCAAAGGTATGTCCCAATGACCCAGCTCCTCCAGTCACACCCTACCAACATACAGTTACTAGTTAATTCCTATCATGGGATTAATGCACTAATTGAGTTAATGATCCCATAACTCAATCATATCACCTCAGCCTTCGTGGATTGTCTCTTGTGAGCTTTTGGGGGACACCTCACTTATAAACCATAATATTCTTTTTTACAGATTTTTTTCTCAGCATATTCATTCTTGGTGTTTGTTTTGTTTTGCTTTTGTTTTTATTTTTTTTAAGAAAGAGGGACAGTGAGAGAGAGAGACAGAGAAGCAATTTTTATTTAGTTTTTCATGTGAATTTTATTGCTCTGACACTTTGTTGTGTACATAGTGCTGGGGATCAAACCCGCGTACTTACACATGGCAGGCAAGTGCTATAACTGCTGAGCCAGCACTCAGTCCCAAAGCTATTGATTTTTGTATGTTGATTTTGTAACCTGTTACTTTGCTGAATTTGTTTATTAGTTCTAGAAGTCTTCTGGTGGAGCTTTTTGGATTTGTATATCATCCTCAAACAGTGATAATTTGATTTCTTTCTTTCTTATTTTTATTCCTTTTATTTTCTTCTTTTGTCTAATTTCTCTGGCTAGAATTTCTAGTGCTATATTGAATAGGAGTTGTGAAAGTGAACATCCTTGTTTTGTTCAACATTTTAAAGGAAATGCGTTCAGTTTTGCCCCATTCATTATGGTGTTGGCTTTCTGTGTGTCATGTATATTCTTTTTTTTTTTTTTTTTTTTTTTATAAAGAGAGAGGGACAGCGAGAGAGACAGAGAAAGAGGGAAACAACTTTATTTAGTTTTTCACATGGCCTCAGTTGCTCCAACACTTAGTTGTGTACGTGGTGCTGGGATTTGAACCCGGGTCCTTGTGCTTGCCAGGCAAGCGCCGAAACCGCTGAACCACCACTCCAGCCCCTCGTGTATATTCTTAATGTTGTTGAGATAAGGTCCTCCTATCCCTGGTTTGTTCAGTGTTTTTATATTGAATTTGTGCTGAATTTTGTCAAAGGCTTTCTCTACATCTATTGAGATAACTGGTATGGTTTTAATCTTTAATTTTATATGTATAGTGAATTACATGTGTTGATTTAGTTAAATCATTCTTGCATCCTGGAGATAAAAGCTGCTTGGTGATGATATATATTTTAAATAGATTTTTGAATATTATTTGCTAACATGTTGTTAAGGATTTTGCATCTATGTTCAGTAAGGGTATTGGTTGTAGATGTCTTTCCTTGATGTGTCCTTATCTGTTATGAGAGTGATTCTGTCTTCATAGAGTAAATTTGGAAGTGTTTCATTCCTTTTGTGAAATAATTTGAGAAGCACTGACATTAGTTCTTTTTTAAAGGTCTGGTAAAATTCAGGTGAGAGCCCATCTAGTTCTGGGCTTTTCATTGTTCGAATGCTTTTTATTACTGCTTCTAATGCGTTGCTGGTTATTCATCTGTTCAGGTTTCTATGTCCCCTTTATTCAATTTTGGCAGGTCATGTGTGTATAGAAACCCATTTTTCCCTCTATATTCAATCATATGTAGTAAAAGATTTCAAAATAGTTCTTAATCCTCTGGATTTCTATGATATCTTCAGTGATTTGTCTTTTTTTCATCTCCAAATTTGTTAATTTATGTCTTTTCTCATTCTTTTGGTTAATTTGGCTAAGGGTTTATCAATCTTATCTTTACAAAGAAAAGATTAAAAGTCTTCATTGAATTGATCCTCTGTATTTTTCTTTCATTTTCTATTTTAATGATTTTGATTCTGATCTTAATCATTTCCTCCTTTAAACTAATTTTGACATTGTCTGCTCTTGTTTATAAAGGACTCTAAGATGCCTCACTAGGTTGTTTATTTGGGATAAACATAGCTATAAACTTTCCTCTTCAAACTACCTTCTTTGTGTCCCAGAGTTTCTGGTATGATGTATTGCTGTTCTAATTAGATTCTAATAATTTTTAAGTTTCTCTTCTGATTTACTTTACGACTCATTCATCAAGAAAAATTATGTTGTTCAATCTCCATTTGTGTTTTTGCTGTTGATATATAATTTCATTTTGATCAGACAAGATTCAAAGAATTATATCAACTTTTTTACATTTTCTAAAAGTTTCTTTGTGGCCCAAAATATGGTTTATTTTGGAGAAGCTTCCATGAGTAGCTTAGAAGAATGTGAATTGAGGTAGTGTTGAATGAAATATTCTATAGATGTTTGTTTGTCCATTTGATTTATAATATTTTTAGGTATGAAAAGTTTACTTAATTTATGTCTAAATGACCTAAATTTAAAAAACTCTTCAAAGATAACCAGAGATAACCAAGAAAGGTGTGTTAAAGTCACCTAGTATTACTGTACTATTATCTATGTGAATCTTTGATTAGTATGTTTTATGTACTTCAGTGCATCAACTTTTGATGCATATATATTTACTATCAATACATCTACACCACTCCCCCCACACACACCTTTGCGTTGTTCCCTTTTCGTGAATCAAGTGACCCTATTTGCCTTTTCTAATTAATTTTGGTTTGAAGTCTGATTTGGCACATATGAGAGTAGCTGCTCCTGCTTGTTTGGCATCTCCATTTACATGGTGCATTAATGTCCATTCTTAAACTTTCAGTCTTTGACTGTGAAGTGTTTCTTTTGCAAACAACATATAGTTCTGTCTTGTATTTTAATCCATTCTTCCAGACTATGTCTTTATTTTGAGAGTAACGTTTAATGTTATAGAGAGGTGTTTGTTAATTTTTACCATTTTGATTTATTTCTAATGATTAATTTGGTCCTATTTATCATTTGCTTTTGCCACTTTTCAAATGAAATTTGTCATTTGTGAGCTCTGGGGTTATATTTTACTTCTTCTGTGTGGAGTATTTCTTTAAGGATTTTCTGTAGAGCTAATACAGTAGTCATATTTTTAGTTTCTGGTTATCTTTGAAAGTTTTTTTTTCTTTAATTTGAAGCATAGATTTGCTGGATACAACACTATTCATTGAGAGTTATTTTCTTCCAGCACTTGGAACATTTCATTTTAACCCCTTCTGGATTTTAGCATTTGTGCTGAGAAATCAAAACTAATCCTGATTGCCTTACCCATACATAAGATATGATAATTTTCTCTTGAGGCTTTTAAGATTCTACCCTTGTTCTGTATGCTAGAAATTTTAACTGTAATAACTTGGGAAATTCTTTTTTGATCTTGTGTAGTTGGGATTCTGAATGTATCCAGTATCATACTGTTTACCTCATTTTCAAAGTTTGGAAAATATTCTGTTATTATTCCCTGAAGGAATTATCCACATCATTATCCTGTCTCACAACCCTCATTGTTTCCAGTAATTTTGAAATTTGTTCTCTTAATGTGGTCTCAGATTTATTGTGCATTCTATTCTTCATTAACCTTTTTCATTTAATTTTTTTTTAAAAAGAGGAAGGATAGTGAGAGAGACAGAAACAGAGAGAATCAATTTTTATTTAGTTTTTCATATGGCTTTCATTGCTCTGACACTTAGTTGTGTATGTGGGAGCTGGGGTTTGAACCCATGTACTCATGCATGCCAGGCAAGAACCGTAACCACCGAGCCACCACTCCAGCCCCCTTTTCATTTCCTTAATATCATTTGAATGTGCAAAAATGACCACTTGATTTCCAGCTCTGAGATTCTGTCTTCAGCCCGGTCCACTATATTAAAGAGATTTTCAACTTGACATTTTATGTGATTTATTGTGTCTTTTACTTCTAAGATTTCTCTTTCGTTGTTTTTCAATATCTGTCTTTAATGGCTTTCTCATATCCTGTACTGACTTATTTAATTAATTTGGTTTTGTGTTGTTGCTATTCTCTTAGAATTGTTGATCATTTTTATAACCATTCTTTTGAATTCTTTTATCTGATATTTCATCCACAATCAAAATTTTTGGAGTCAGTTGCTTGCGAATTTTGAACGTTAGGAGGCATTGTTTTACCTTGTTTTTCATATTTTTTATATTCCTGTGTTGGGTTCGTGTATCTGTTGAGATGGATCTCTCTTTCACTCTTATGTGTAGACCTTTTTAGTCATAGCATTTGCTTTCCAGTTTGTCCTAGAGGGATCTTGATTAAGACCTCTTATAGTTGTATGCACAAATTTTGTGTTATTTCTCTCTGTTTTTGCTGTAGGAATGATTGTGAGTAGGACCTGAGGGTTGCGCTGTTTCTACTGTAGACTGGTGACTAGCCTCTTGTTTTTATGTCTTTTTTATTGTTTCAATTAAATTGTTAGTGAAGTTTGAGGGTGTTTTAGCTATTGTGGAATATGTTGTGCTGTCTATTGCTTGTATTTAGCTCAGCATCTAAGCTGTAACATGTGTATTTGTAGTTTCCCTGCAGATTCTCATCACCTCACAGGAAAAGGAGAAATAAAGAACAACAACTAAAGCAAACAATATATAGCATTAAAGCAACACCCAGCGCCTACCCATACAACATTAATCACCAAAAACAAACAAATAAATTTTTTAAAAATCCAGAAATGGTGAGGTCAGCAATTGCCACCACGAAAAACAATAAATAGCCTTGAACTAGATCTGGCATGAAGTAAACAGCAGGTGTCAAGCATGACATCCCCAATACTAATAACTGCAACAATGAATGGTGATGACATGGGTTATATAAGCCAAATAGTTCTAAAAGCTAGTAAAAATACTGTTCATTTAAAGAAAATAAAATATGGTAGGAAGTAAAGGGAAGTATAGAACATTCAAAATGTGAACAGACAGAATGTAGAAGAGTTGTAGCAAGTGATGGGTATTAAAAAAGAGAGAGAAAAATAAGGGGAAAAATGTACAAGAGAATTTTGCTGTTAGCCAGAGCAAAAAGAAGAGAAAGAAAAATAAAATATAATAAAATAAGCAAATGCAAAACCCTAACCCTCAAACAATAAGGAAAAATAAAGACCTTTAACAAATGCTAAAAATGACTTTTATAAAAAGAAATATATAGAGATATATATCCTTGAACCCATCAGCCCAGCAAGATTGCCAATTAAAAAAAAAAACAGGAAAAAATGTTTCTTCATGAAAAGTGAATGTAAATGGAAGAATTTTCTTCATGGAGGTGGTCAAAACTATGAGGATGGGTGGTCCTTGCCTGTGATTAACTGTCCTACTTTCTGTCTCATCTTGAGCAACATACTGTTTCTATTTCATCTTGAGCTACATACTGGGCAGGGCATAGCACATTCAAGGGCTGGGATTCTTAACCTCTTCTTTTTTGTTTTATTCTCTAAGCTACCAGCTAGAGTGACCTAAAACTGAAGCTGGTTGGAGTAACTCTCATCTTTCCTTTTCACCAGCATAAAGTAGAACAGAATGAGAAATTCTGTCCAAACAGATCAGGTCAATGCTCCCATTATCTTGCCTTTTCTAGTGACTAGATTTCCTCCATTTTCCTTGACTTGACCTCCGTCCTCCATCTTCAAAACCTGTCCATAACATATCTCTGACTCATCCTTTATTGTCACTTCTCTTTCTGAAAGGAGCTATGAAACCTTCTTCACTGTTAAGGACAGTCTTGTGTGTTAAAATGTATCCATCCAGAAACTCCAGCATAATGTCCCCATCCCAAGGTCTTCACCCTAATTGCAACTGCCAACTCCCCTTTTCCATGTAAAGAACATATTCGTGGATTCTAACAGTTTAGGACACGTATGTGAGTATTGATTTTTGACTTCCAGACTTAGTGAATCCCAAATTTTTTCGTTGTTCTCTTTCTATTTTTGAAGCACTCAAGTAATCCAAGAGTAATAGCTCCCACTTGTTGAGTGCTTGTTATTTTTCAGATACAAATAAATATGACCTATAATTTTCACATAGCTCCATGAAGTAGATATTATTATTATCACTATTTTACAGATTGAGAAGGAAAATAATATCTTAGATCAGATGGCACAGCTTTGACTTAGCACAGTGGCTATAACCTTCCCCTTACAGTCTACTTTTGACCATCTGCTGTTCTATCAGTAAGTCAATCTGAGGTCTTTACATTTGGTCTCAAAGAACTTTACTAAGTAGAGTTTACTAGGAAGAAGGAAGTGAGTGGCCTAAAGCAGCAGATCTCAAACTTTAGAGTGTATGAAAACCACCTGGGATTCCTGACAAAATGCAGATTCTTGGGCCCCACCCATGTTTCTGTTCCAGCTGGTCTGAGTGGGACAAGAGCCTTCTGCATTTTAGCAACATGCTGCTGCTCCTGAATCACACTTTGAGAACCATTGTTCCAGAGTAAGGGACAGATACACAAATGCAGGAAGTGGACCTGAAGGAAAGGAATATTGAATGGAAGGGAGAAAGGAACAAAGGAAGGAAAAAATGAGGAAAGTCACTAAATATTATGGAGAATTTGGAAAGAAAAGCCAAGAAACTAAACTTTCTGCAGTGGAACAATCTGACATGACCATTCGTTCATTTGATGGCAGGGTGTAATTAAAATCCTAGTCTTCACAGTACGAAAAAAATTGTTGAGAATAAGCCACTCTGAAAGTTTGGTCCCTAGTGTGGTTATGTTTAGAAGTGGTAGAACCTTTATTAGTGGGGAATATTGGCAGGGGTTAATTAGGTCATTGGAATGATCATTTTCAGAAGTGATTAATGTGGTTTTTACAGGAACCAGGTAATTCTCACAAAAATGAATTGTTATAAAGGAACCTGGCAGCTCCCCTGAATCTCCTTCTGTACAACTCCACTTCCATTTCTCAGCCAGGTTATGATAAGGCCAGAGGTCCTTGCCAGGAAGTGGGTACTATGCTGTTTAGATTCTCTAACCACCAGAATCAGAAACCAAATAAACCATTTTTTTGTTTTACATTGTCTAGCATCAGGGATTTTGTTACAGCAACAACAACAACAACAAACAATAACAAAATAGACTAATACACCTGATTTTAGCTTTTCCTGCATTTGACCTTGTAAATGGATTTAATCCTCTATTCTGTCTTGTATCAGCAGATAAGTGGAAGGTTAGCATCCTATGTTTGTTTGAGCTATTGCTTTGAAAAAATATCTGGAATACTTGGTGGTTTAAATAAAAAGTAAAATCTGGTTTGGTCCCCATCACTTTATTACTTTAGGCTGTGCATAAAATACATGCTATTTGAACATCATGAGAATTTTGCTAATTCCATCCCCCACCCTCCAGGCCCCTGCCAAAGAACGTCATTTTGGAAGAAGCTCTGGATGTACCATTTTTCGGGTTTCTTTATAAAGTTCCCTGGCAAGGCACATGCTAACAGCCTGGCTCCACTGAGCATCTGGCTGGCACTACAACAAGCCCTAGAGAGACAGGAGGACCTGCTCTTCATCTTCTTTTTCGAAAGAATTTCAACTCTCTGGAGCTTGGCAAGAAGTCACATCTTTGCTTCATCATTTTCTAACACTGGCATCCCTTTTGAAAGCCTATTTATTGAGGTTTCTGAAATGCTTTCTTTGACACCAAGTATGGTCATCTGACCATAAGATAATCAAAAGAACCTGTGTAGCATTTGGAGAGACATGCATGCCATGCCTTAGAAATGAGGCAAAGAGCGAAAGTGAGATGAGGCAGATGCTAGAGCTACAGCTTATTCACTGTGTTTCTAGATGTCAGCAATGTTGAAATATGTCGCTTAAAGCAAATGTGGATCAGCAAAGTCCCAGAATAGAAATAACATTCTATTTCCTGGGATGATTCATTCAAAGGGGCTATTTATTGCACGCATAGTTTCAAGATCACATGCCTATATTCTTCTATGATTGTTCATATATAAATATATTTTATCGGCTCTAAAATTAGATTGGTATTCATTAAAAGCGGGGAAGGTGTGCCCACTGAAAAGCATACAATGTTAAGTTTGAAACGTGCTAAGATTATCCAACGAGTGATTGATGTCTTTAACATGAGGTCACAGAAGGTTGATACGTGGTCCTGATTCTTTATTGGAGTCAGCATTTAAGTGGCTCACAATTCTCCCTGCCAAAGCTTCATTGGAAAGGAATAATGTGTTAAGAACATCTTTCAATCACATAGAGAAGTCAACACAACACCTTTGGCTCAGCTGTTTTGTTTTTATGGTAGAAATCTGTGGAGGAATCCTCTGTGTTCTATCTCCTCTGGTGAGTGTGTAATGTGTATAGGACCCAACTTCACTTCTGTGGCCTGGGGTAAGAATTTAAGCCAATTTAGAAATCACTGACTTGGGGGCAAAACTATGCAGAATGAGTACACATAAATTGTGCCAAGGGGTATTGAACCAGGGGTGCTTAACCACTGAGCCAAGTCCCCAGCTCTTTTAATTTCTTATTTGAAATAAGGCCTCGCTAAGTTGCTGAGGCTGGCTTTGAACATGTAATCCTCCTGCCTCACCTTCTGAGCTGCTGGGATTAAGGACACGCACCAGCAGGTCCTGCTCAGATCACCTCTTCCTGGTGAAATTTAGGAGTGCTCTCCATTTCCTTGCCTAGTTCTTTCTGCCTTTCTCCTTTTTTGCCAGTTGGGTCCTCCTCTTCCATCCAGTTGAAATCCCAGCAGTCTCAGGCTCTCTGTGCCGAAGGCTGTGCCACAAACACCCTGTCCTCTGGCCCTATCCTGCTACTAGGTAGTTTCTCTTCCTCCCCTTGTTTCTACAGTTTATCACAGACAACAGCCACACATTATTCCAATGGCTCCCCGCTGAGCTTTAGATTCATAAACAAGCAATGGGTATAACAAACAGATTTTATGTTCCATATGTAAGCTTCACTCTGAGGATCCACAGCATTTTAAAACTCCATTCTGAGCAGAGTTTAAATAAATATGATGAGGAAGACATAGGAATAACAGTTACCTAGGTAAAATAAATGTAAAATAAAATTCAGTTTTATTAGCTATGGTCTCTGGAAAGCAATTCATAGAGCAGGAAAACAAACTCCACTCCTCCAGGGTTTCACCAAGGTCATAGAGACCAGAGAAGTTTTGATAAGCCCTCCTGGGGTTGGCAGAGTAGTTTATTGTTATTATTAATATTAATTAGGTTTCTCTAATTCAAATCACTTAAATTGTCTGAATAATCATTTAAGATTCAGGTATTAAGAGAGCTAACATTCATACAGAACTTTGGAGCTTCCAAACACATTGTTCAAAATAACTACACAGTTACCTGATTATGCCCTACTTTACAGGAATTGGTGTGGCATGCCTAGGATCAGACAATGGTGACCAAGCTGTCCTAAATCAAGCAAATGTTTGTTTTACTACACCAGCAGTTCCAAATCCTGCCTCCAAAGCTTCTTATAATAAGAGCCTTGGGATTTATGGGGAAAAATATCAATATCCAGGTCCTAACCTACAAAAAATGAAATTAGAATCCCTAGAAGTGGGCTCTAAAATTAATACTTTCTAGAACTTTTCTAGGAGACACTATGGACAGCCAGGGTGGCGTCCATAGCTCTAATATGAATAGCTTGCTTTTCATAGCTACTTCATGGATTATTTAATTAACTCTACACCTGTGTGTAGGCTAAAAGCAACAGCAGGCATGCTATTCTTCATCTCCTATTCTCCTTCAACAGGTGTTTTAGGGTACTTTTGTAGGACTGATAGTATGATGAAAGAATGAAGAGATGTAATACTACCAACTGACAGAATGCTTGGTATGGCAGGAACGGCATAAAAAGCAAACAAAAATCAGGTTGTACTTCATTGTATCCCAATTTCCTTCTTCTTCTTAGTAAGCCAATCACTGGCGTTGGCATTAGTCTTTGGCATGCACTAAAGACAGAGAAACCAGGCTGGCTAAAGTGACTAGTGCAAAGGTGACCCTGTCCAAATTTATACCAAATTCTTTTCTCTCTCTCCTTCCCCCCGCCCCCAGGTCAGTTTCTAATGAACTGTAAACTTCCGTTTAAAATAACCCAAGTCATGATTTTAATAGTCATTCTAAATGCTCTTACAATTCTTAGCAAAATATATAGTGTAGTTTGCAGATAAGTCTATATATTTACTCTGCTCACATAGCTCTTTCTTAATTAGCTGTTTTCCTCTGAAACTCAGTTTGGAAACCTATTTCCTACAACAGACGAAGGAGTGGTCTGATATTGGCCTGTTTAGCATGACACTAGATAAAAAGCAAGATGTGGGGGAGGAAGGAATTTCACTAAATTCCATTATTGCTTCTTTAGTGCTTGAGAGCTATACTTAATAGATGGAATAGCAAAGGGTTTTATGTAAGGTGATCCAGGGTTGATTTGTTTCTTTCTTTCTTTAAGATGTTTGCAGAAGATTCCTTTGCTAAGAATAGAAAGAAGACAGACAGAAAATGGCAAAATAAGGGAGGACTAAGATTATGTGTCTGCTCACGTACAGACTTTGATGAATTGGAATAGAGTGAAGGGAATCAGAAGTGCTCCTTTGCTGGTTGGGGCTTTGAGGGAGGACCTATGTATTCATTCATTCATGCCTTCATCTGTGCAACAAACATTTATCAAGTCCCTTCTTTGTGCATTCACTGTTCTGGTGACAGAGATATAGCAGCAAATAAAAACAGAAGGCTCTGCAGGAAAGCTGGTGAGGCAGGTCCAGTTTTTCACTCTTCAGCTGCTCTCGGTTCTCAAGTAGCACTGCTGGTCAAGAAAGAAGCTTTGTTAGAGGGTTCACCTAACTAAAAAAAAAAATCTGTTGAATTACTAAAGCAGAGACCAAGTTATGCACCAGTTATGAAGAAGTCTTAGATTACTGAACTAAACTAATAAATATTTCCATTTTCTTCCCACAAATAAGGGCAAGGGTTCTAAAGCAAATCAGTTCATTCTGAGAAACACTAAATAAAAAGCTTCTGTTTCTGCACACGAATACACACTTTTGCTGCATTCACTAACAAAAAGACCTAGTGAGACGACAGAATACCTCAGAATAGGGAATGTCTGATACAGCATGTTGTCACTGCCTCCTGTCAACTCCAGTAAACATAAGACACCTCTGTTTCGAGATCCTCGGGACATGGCTGACTTAGAGAAACAGTACATTGCTAATGGTTTTCTTTTTTTTTTTTTTGTATCAATACCACTCGGACAGAGAACTAGAACTGTGCCCCCAATTACCAAGACGAAGTCTGAGGGGGAAAAAAAGAGAATAGTTGCTTTGGTCACTGAAATTAGGGAATACCATACTCAAAGGAGTTTTTATCTATTTATGTATATTCCAAGTTATAGGAACAGCTGTCATGAACTGTTACAGATTCAAAATGCTCCCCCAATTATATGGAATCCTTTTACAAAATATGGAGACTAAATATTTAACTCCTCTGCCTAAGCATCCTGAGCCACATATCAGTTTTCACCCTTTGCTGGACTCAGCTTTGTGTCTGACCCTGTCTTACTTCCTTTTCTCCCTAGCATTGGACTCTACATCTTATTTTTGTGTTACGTCTCTAAATATTATATTAACAATTCTATAATCATGGCACTATAGAGAGCCCTATCTAAAATCTAAGATCTGTCGAAAAAGCCACTTCCACAAATATTCTGGCATGGCAAGAAGACCGTTCTTATTTAATTTTTATTTATTTATGTACTTTCTATTTTTTGGTACTAGAGATTGAACCCAAGGACACTAACTTACTGAGCCACATCACAAGACTGCTTTTATTTTTTATTTTGAGACAGGGTCTTGCTAAGTTGCTTAAGGCCTGTTTAATTGCTGAGACTGGCTTTGACCTTGAGATCTTCCTGCCTCAGCCTCCTGATCTGCTGGGATTACAGGCATGTGCCACCATATCTGGCTAGGAAGACCATTTTTAGACCTTCTTTTTGTCCATTTGGTGTCAGTTACCTATGAATAGTGCTCAATGTGTTTTCTAAGTATTATATACATTCAGTGATGTACTCAGCAGCTTCCAACCACAGCTACTTAATTTTTGACATATATTCAAGAATGAACCTAAAGCGTAAGGCGATGGGTGCAAAGTGTGTCTTTCAGTGGTAATGGGATGAACGTCAGCAATTCACCTCCAAGGAGAGATCATCTTTCCCTGGTTCATTAATTAGTTAAAGACCTTATATCAGCATAAAATACCTTTAGCTGGTATTTAGCATGCAAATAGCACTGGCCTACTGGCCTAAGAGTTAAAAGAAATTAGTGTAGGCTTAAAAAGAAGTCTGGAGGCAAGCATATTTTAATATAAATAAAAAACAATTCTATGAGCATTTGTAATATTGGTTTTGTGATGTTTTCATTTTTAATGCTGTGCACTCCACCTTAAAAGTTGATTGTGTTATAAAAATTCAGCATTGAGGATTCTGCCATGAACTCTTTCAATAATGACAGTCTGGGGAAGACATGGAGTTTCCTATTAGGAAATGGGTGAATCCTGTGTTTGTGTTGCACAAAGCTAAGACTTTAGACAATGGTGTTTTTTTACATAGGCTATAAAGATGCTGCAGGGATTAAGAAATTTGGAACCCCAATGTGAATTCCACCTCCCCCAACTAGTGATCACCATTGCATTTTCCAGGATTGGTAGATTATGAGACCATAATACATTTGCACCAGAATTTACACCACCTACTTCACACAGTCCAGTTTATTTCCAGCCCACGCTATATTTCTCTTGCAGGTAGACAGGGCCCTCTTCTCCACATTGCTTCACAGGGGTCCAGGCTGAGAGAGGCTGCACAACGTCTTGAACACCTTTGCCCATTTGTGGCAAAGGAAGAGAAGCTGGAGTATGGCCACCAACTCCTGAGTGCTTTGTCAATGAGAAATGAGATTTGTTAGCTCTGCTCTGAGTTCATTGGCCTCGTGCTCATCTTCTGGCCCTTCCTTACTGGAAAAGGGTTGAGAAATACAGTGGAGCGCAGGAAAAACATTGTGACATAGCTGTAAAAGATTTTGCCCAGGCCTTCAAGTCATCCTGCTTTGCTACAGCAAATTCAGTAAGGTTTCAGGTAATCAAAAAGTGTTTTCAGAGCAAGCATAAGAAAAAAGTGTAGCCATTTCCACAAAAGTGATGTAATAAGAGTGATTGAAAGTAGGGCATGATTCACGTATTGAAAATATAGTCTCCATTGAATTCTACCATAGTTTCCCTAGTTTAAATTTTTAAAATTGTTTATCCAGATTAATATTTCTCAATCTTCTTCTTTTTCCTTTTATCTCTCCCTAAAGAGCATGTCTAGAAATTCATTTTCCTAAGCAGCCCCCTCATGAAATATTAACACTGTGGATATATGAGATAGCTATGCATGTGTGGTGTGTATATCTGAGCTTCATCCACCAAAGAGTGAGGTTCTTTGATCCACTCTAGAGCTAATTTGCATCCCCTCGGAGGTGTTATCACCCTTCTCCTCTTGAAAATCATGACCTGGATTTCCCAGAATGGAGAAAGTGGAAAACTGACCTATAATCTAGAATTTTTGTAGCAGATTTTATGTGCTTTGGATATGACCATTATATTTTCACACATACTTTTTCATGAGCCATTGAAAGTAACATGTCCTAATCCCCCTTTCCATATTCCTTCCTCCAATACTATGTAGGCAGAGTGGTCTAATGGTTCAGAGGGCAGGTTCCACAGTCAAATGGCTTACTTTCAAATCCTCTCACTCTCATTGTGTGAGATCTTTGATCTTACACAAGTTGTTTAGACCCTCTAGGCCTCAAGACTTTTCAGTTTTAATCTATAAATAGATCCTCATAGAACTTGTGTTATTAGATGGCAAGATTTTTGCATGTTGCCTGGAAAATGGTTCATGATGAATATTCTAATCCTTATTATTGATGTCTGTGTGCTTTTCTGGACATATATCACATTCTCAAATTCCAGAAGTTTAGTGGGAAGACAAGAAGCTGAAACACAAGTGTCCCTATCATAGCCTTTACACCTTTGTTACCAGAGGCCTAATCTTATTTTTCTGGTGGGTGGTGCTGCCTTCCTGGCTTCCAGGTCCCAGGGCTCTCAGTCTTAGATTCTGAATGAGGAACCACAGTAATCCCTTTAGCACAGAAAGGGCCCTTCTCTGTGTAGAAAATTAAATATCATTTTTTATACTGTTGACAAAAATGCCCTAAAAGTCTTGAACCTAAAGTTGTGCACTCACACAGATTTTAATGAAACAGGTCCTCAGAAATAACAGCTGAGGGACAAATAAGTGATGATCTCTGATGCTGTTTCTTCACATCTGTTTTCAGAACATTTTGTAAAGGAAAGTAGAAAGAACTTTACCCTTGGAGTTCAAAGTTCTGAATCAAATTTAGGAACATAGTTTAGCAGCCAGGGCAACTTGGGCAAATCAATCACTTCTGAGCTTTGGTTTCTTCATCTATAAAATGGAGATTACAGTGCCTGCCTCCCTGAATGATTCTATTGGACTCAAATGAATTAATATTGATATATTAATGAGAATGCTTGATAGAAACTCATTGTAAGTTTAAAACATTATTATTGTCTCCACCTACTTACTCATATTTTAATCTGGGAAATTTTCTAATTATCCTGAGGGAAGGGAGAGGATTTTCTGATTTATATTTTTTCTCTATCATTTACCTATCTTTTTATCTTTTGTGTAATAACCATGTTCAATTAAAAGAAGTAACGTTATTGAATTGTAAAATAAATACTTATTCAAAGGCTTGATACTAATAAATGTATATAGTACCATGGATTGAATCAGGGGTACTTAAACATTGAGGCACACCCCAATTTTTTTATTTTCTTTATTTTGAGACAGGGTGTTGCTAAGTTGCCTAGGGCCCAAATTGCTGAGGCTGGCTTTGAACTTGCAATCCTCCTGCCTCACTTAGCATTCCACACGGCTGTGCGCACCACTGCATCTGGCCATGTTACTAATGTTTAAAATGTTTGGGATCTTAAAAATAATGCAAAAATTAAATATTTCTCTTAATATCTGCCAAGTACCTTGAAGACTAGATGGCTTCCAATGGCCAGAAATTCACATCTGAATTTCCTTGTCCTTTCCTTCTTAGCTGTTATAGTTTGGATGACAGGTATCCCACAGAAACTCAATATGTAAGAAAATGCAAAAAACAAAAAAATGCTGAGAGGTGAAATGATTGGGTTATGAGAGCCTTAACCTAATCAGTAAAATAATCCCCTGATAAGGATTCATTGGGTAACTGTAGGCAGATAAGGTGTGGCTGGAAGAGGTGAGTCATTGGGGGCATGCCTTTGGGGTATATGTTTTGCATCTGGCAAGTAGAGTCTCTCTACTTCCTGGAGCCAAGCCTAGAACCATTTCTCTATGCCACACTCTTCCACCTCACCTCAAGTTCCGAGAAATAGAGCTAGGCTTGTATGGACTGAGACCTCTGAAACTGTGAGCCCCCCAAAAACTTTTCCTCCTAAAATTGTTCTTGTCAAGTCTTTGAGTCACAGCATTGGAAAAAGTGACTGAAACATTAGCTAATGGAGCAAAAATCTTAATACCTTAGATTAATTTCCAACTGTCTCTGCATATGAGGCCATAGAAGATAGAAACTGAGAACTTGGATGTTGGCATGAGCATCTGCAACTCTCCTTTGGGCAGACATTAATGAATGAAAGAGAGAGTCTGAACCGTAAGAGGTGAGGGGCAAAGGAGGCATATGCAGACCATTCACCTGAAATGTTTCCTTCTGTGTCTCCTTCACCTCTCCCCGCACCTCAACATACAAGTGATTGGGACAAGGTTGACCATACAGGCCTGAGAATTTATTATAGTTTAGGATCTTATGAAAACCTCTCAGAAAGGACATAGTAAGGGATAATAGTCACTTCCACGATATGTGCAGCCCCATGATGAAAATAATGATCCCCTAATTTTTTGTGTAAATCAAATCCAGGATTCAGGTGAAGGGGGAGTGCAGTGCTGGAATGGACCTCTGTTTAGTTAACAGTCCTACAAATACTTCCAGTTTTCTGTCCCATGATATATTCCTCCCTTCATTAGCAGGGAAAATTGAGCTGCTTTGCATGAATATTAAATATTGACTGCAATTCACCATACTATCAGTATTTTTAAAAATCCATGATGTCAAACTTAGTAGCCTAGTTTATCCTGGACCTATCTGTTGACCTTAGCACCTACTCTTACCTTGGTATCTCTTTCTTTTGCCAGTTACTTTCTACCCTTTTCATTTCAGTCTATTTATAAGGACAGATGCCCAGGTCATGGGTCAATTAGGTTTCCACATAATATTTCTTTCATTTAGGAAAACTCTGCAAAGCAGTAGTACTGGTGCAGAATGGTAGAAAATTGGGACTTAGACATTAAACATGAATGTGTTTAATGATTTGCCAAATATAAATAAGACATTTGGTTGGTTTTAAGACTGATGATCAAGTGACTATTATAGAAACTCTTTACAGAAGTGATACTTTGCTGGGAGACAAACCAAGTTTAGTAATGTAATTAAATAGAAATTAAATTAGGGAAAATGCATGATCATATTCTTATTAATATGTTAACTTTGTAAAGATTATTTGCATATTTCAGGCATTGAGCAAGATAACTAAAGCAAGTTAATTAGATTTCAAGTGAATTGCCACCATGTTAATTCATATTTTATAAGAATAGTAATTAAAATCCAAAATGTTATAGAGACAGTATGGTATTTTATTATAACCCATGCTAACATTTCAGTATAAGTAATTTTAAAACATCAGCTTAATGGATTACTAAAAGTGTAATAGTATAACGGAGCACTTATTGTTAATAGAATCCAGATTATGAAGTGAATTTTATTATTCTTAAAGTCATTCACAGCACAGTTTTAATGATACAATGCTCACATTCTGGATGAGTTCTTTTGTATTCACTTTGTGTTGCAAGTAACTTGCTATATGTACATTAAATAAATACAGGATTTACATCCATTTCACTAAGCTTATTTTATTTATATAATAAGATATAGTTAGCATTGCCTTTGGATTTAAATATCAAGCATCACTGGTTACTGCAATGTGCCACAAGTTTTATGGACTGGATATTATTTGGTCAGACCACCATATGAGTTTGCCAATCATTTTCCAAGTCTGAAGAAGGGCAAGAATGGAAAGAATGACTCTGTTTCCTTCACAGAAGAGTAATTATAAGAAGGATAATGAGATAAAAGCCTGTTGAAATGTGCAGAATCACACTGGCAGGTAATATGTCCTCTTGATCATCTGCCATTAAGAAAAGTGAAAGAAAGATCATTGCTTTGTTGACTTACAGCCTCAGGAGAGAGGGAAGGAGAAAGAAGCTGGCGGGGCCAGTGTGTAGCCATTGAACAAATATAGCATAGAAACTGGCGAATCAGATCAGCTTGGGATAGTAACTACTTACGGGAGTACTCTGCCCAGTACTCTTGTGTTCCTGTGCTTGCGATCAATTAGGAGATGTGCTGTGTTTGGCCAAAGGAAGGATTTCAATTGTGTTCCAGTGCCATTGTGGGAATGCTTTCATGTGTCACCTTTCCAAGTCAGAAAACAAGTGCAGCTATGTAATATTTCCAAAGTTTTCCAGCGACAGATGCTGGTTACATTTCCCTCCATCTCATGACATCAGTCACTTTCTACTACAGCTCTTAACACAAATTTCAACCACTTATTCACATCTCCATGGCTCTTAGGCTCCCCACACTACTTTACTCAAGTACAATTAGGACGCTGTGATGGATGCTTTGACTTGCTGCCCAAAATCGTGCTTCAGGAATAAAGGCTTTAATCTCCTACAACTGAAGTCACAGTTTAAAGCCCCCTTTACGTACTGCCGTGGGTACAGAGATCTGCCTTATCCAAAGTCATGCCCCTTCCCTAAGGCAGCCAAAGCCAATGACTTATCAAAAGTCTAAAGGTCCAGTTGTCTGATCTCCAATCTGGAAAAACTTCAAAAAACTATTCGATTGCTCCAACCCACAGCAGGATCATCTGTGACTCCCACTAAGACCACATTGCTTCTTCACTTCTTATTTTACCCAATCCTGTTTCTTTCCTTTCCCTTCCCTTCCATAGGTTGGATCACCAAAGCACTCCCTGTCAAACCCTGCACACCTCTCTCAGACCTGATTCCTATGGGAAACAATTATAGCAAGCTGTGTGCGGTATCTAGACCTTGGATTGATTTGCCATTATTTTGTGGATATCATAAATTTAATTTTGTACCCATGATACTTTCTCTCCCCATTTCTAATACACACTTCTTGAATAGTTAAGATAAATGAAAATAACAGTTGAATCTAGATTTTCAGGTTAATGAAAGAAATTGAATGTACAGGATTTAAGAAGGCTGTTGTCTTAGGGGGCATCAAATAAAATTAGGGAATTACATTTATAATAGAGAAAATTAGATTCATATCTTGAATACATTAATTAGAAATCAGGGGTATGAATTTAAGTGATTGTCTCAAAAAGGGAAGGAACATTTTCCTCTGCAATGTTCAGTCAGTGTTTGATAATTAGATAAAGGTCCCAGAGGAAAGTCTATATTTTTCCTTTCAATGATTGCCATTTCAATTGTTGGATGAGTATTTGAGAAAAGGCATCAAGCTTTCTACAGAGAAAAGAATTTGAGTGAGAGAAAAAATTTCTCTTGGAAATGTTACCAGTTTAGAACAGTTAAGTTCCTTAGCCACTGTGCATAATGAAGTTATTCACTGAGCTTCATAAGTGCCCCTTGGCTGAATACATCCTAGGACAACCAACGTGGAGCCAAGAAGAAAAAAACAATCTCTCATATTAATGACACTTTTGGAAACCTTTATTGGAGCATTTCCAAATATTTAAAAAAATCCTAAGTAGATTCTCATAAGTTTTATTTTAGCATACAGGTAGTGAATGATAGTTCTGTAACTATGAGCTCTTAGTCCTTCCCAATGAATTTCTTATAGCCTCATTTATCACATTTTCCTTTGTCCAAATGGTAGCTATAAAAGTTTCCTGTATTCTCTAAGTCATGTCAGTCTGAGAATAAAAATATTGCTATGTTTCAATATCTCATATATACCTGGTCCCTTAAATGATGGCCTTCTTTGATTCTCTCCCCCTTAGAGGTAGATATGTTTGTGTATAAAAAAAAATAACCTACATTAAAGAAAGTCATTGCCTTCCCTGTACATAAAGAGGTCTCTGACGGTGAAGGACACTTCTGTGCTTACTTTCTTTCAACTGAGGTAGTAGTATTAATTATGACTTCAAACTAATAATTATGGACGAGTCCCTCTGAAATAAGGGATGTTGTGTTTCAGAACTTAGCAAGCTTCTCTCCTATTTCTTTCCTTAGGTCCTTCCTGCTTTTGCTTTCTTCCTTCCACATTATTCTTTGGGTCTGTTGTAATCACTGCTAGGTATTAGAAATTCAAAGTTTCATGCATTCACATATTTAACACATATTTATTATACATATATCATGATCCCAGATATATGCTAGATATTTGGGATCCATGGGCTAGTCAAACAGGAATTTTTTACCCAGAAGGGATTTTCTAGTAAAGTGATCCTTTCTCTCAAGAAAGCCAGTATGAAGTAAGCAAGTCAGATATGCAAAAGTCATGTATCAAATATGTCTTATGTATTAATTGATACATAAAAATGAGAACTTTCCAATTTGATTATTGCCTTAGGGATTCAGAAAATTATGAGAAATCCAGCACCCTAGTTTAAAAAAAAAACAGAAAAATGAACAAACACAAAAATCAGCCTTGCAGAGAGATATTGTGGTTTAAGGGAGAAATCCTAGGACTGCACTGATAAGGGGGTGCCGAGTAGTATGATCGATATAAAGAAAGCATGAGAATATGAAAAAAGAGTAGAATATTATCCAAAATGTAAATCAGCAACTTATATCATTATCAAGAATTCTGGTGAGAGAAATTATGTCAGAGAAAAAAACTGACCAGGGACTGTATGCTCCATTCTCTGGCAAATCTAGATTGCGACTAGTGTTCACTCATTACATAAGAGCAGCTGGGTTATGTATCACTATCAGGTTAAGGTGGTGAAAAAAAGTTTTGTCATCCTGTCATCACCTCCTGAATGAAGACAGAAAGGGCAACCATGGAAAGTGCATGTAGAAGATGGCAAAGTTCTCAACAAACTGGGCTCTTGATTGGGAATTATCACCCCCACATGCTAACCAAGAACGTCTCCACTTGATGGATACTCAAGTGAGAAATCAAATTTTATTCTATTGTGCTAATGTCATTTTAAATGTTTCTTTACTTCTGCAACCATCTAACTTTACTCTGATTAACACAAAGAACTATTAAAGGATTTTTCATGTGGTTATGATGTGATTATATGTATATTTTTTATTTTTTTATTTTTTCAGATGTATATTTTTTGAAGCATGAAACTATTTTAATGTGAAAAGGAAGATCTTGGGAGATGGGACGCTTTAATAAGGCACTAGAAAGATAGAACCTATGTCAGGATTTAACAGCAGAAATAGAGAGGATAGCTTTGGGCCCTGTTCAAATGGTCCATTCCAAAGCAATAAGGATAAGTGCAAATGGCTACAAAATTGAAATATCAAAGCCAAATCTAAAAAGAAAAAGAAAAAACACACAAACTCATAAAATATGCAGTTAACAATGAAATTTATGTATGATAAAAATCCATATTACATTTGGAGTACTCAAAATTTAATCAGCCGTGACAATGTTCAGGACCACCATGTTAAAATATTTGAAATAAAAGAATCCATTTTAATGGGAAATCACAGCCCTTCTTCACAGAAAATGCTTTTTTTCCTCTTATATATGCTAGCCCCCTCATAAAGACAGGGCTGCCAAAATACATTTTAGGCAAGATTACCTAGAGACTTATAAATGCATGGAGAGTGAAGCTGGAAGAGAGAAATCCCCTCAGCAAGGGTGCAGAACTCTAGATAATGAATCATCACAGAGGTGACATTACAGATAGGAGTCTGGAAGGAGAAAAGAAGTCAAGAAAATAAAGAGTTGTAATGACATGTGTGACTGTGGTAATTAAGGTTATGGGTAAAGAAAGGTTTAGTTATTGCCATGCAAATAAATCTAAAGCATGTTTCAGCAAGGAAAGAATGTGCCTCTTAGAATTCAACAACTTCATGCCTTTTTTGTTTCCATAAAACCTAATGCTCTAGTCAAGAAGTATCTTCCCCTTATAAGACATATAGAAAAAAAAGGTAACTACTAAAATATGCAAAGACGCTCATAGCTGTTTTAGACCAGTTTGGGACTGAGTAAACAAAAAGTCATCAATCATATTTCTCAGTCAGTATTTCGTATATCATTACCAACCTTGGCGGGGAAAATGGTGTGTGTCTAGGTGATGGTAATGAAGATCACATTTCAAATTCAGATTGACAAAACTCGAAACTTCAATTTGTAAAAGAACCTCCAAATGTGACAATGGATCTCTGAGGTGGTGTATCAATCATTAAGCCAAAATGTAGTTTGGTTAAAGTTTCCATATATAAATAGATTATAATTCTATTTTTTCAATCCATAATTTTACATAATAAAATTTTTAAAAAGTATTTACTATTCATTAGTAGAATGGTTTTTGTTTGTTTGGGGAAAGAGGAGATTGTCTTTTTAAAACTGATTCTATCATACTATTTAGGAATCTGGTGATAAAAATATAATACAGCATACAGGGGACT
Organism: Aplodontia rufa; assembly: GCA_004027875.1. Classification (NCBI taxonomy): domain Eukaryota; kingdom Metazoa; phylum Chordata; class Mammalia; order Rodentia; family Aplodontiidae; genus Aplodontia; species Aplodontia rufa. The sequence continues at coordinate 78,908 of PVKS010006046.1, forward strand.
ATTTTAAAATTTTAATTTCCAAAAATCCTCATATAACCACAGGTAAATTTGCATTGTAATAAAAAGAATATTTGGTTTTGGATTATAAAATTATTATGTGCTCAACCTATACAACTTAGAAAGTAAAAATATAAGAACACAAAAATCATTTTAAATATATTTGCCTTTTCTTCCTTCCTTTCTCTCTTTATGTGCTAATAAACCTGCTGTGCTTTTTCTTACAATGCTTTATTATGTTTTATGAAAAAAAGATTCTTTGACTTGATTTTAATAGCTGCATAATGACCCATCACATACATGTGTATTTTTAAATAATTATTTTCTTTTGGAGCATTTGGGATGTTTCCAAAATTTTTCTGTTCTGCAGTACATGCACAAACTTATTGAGACACACAAAGGAAGAAAAAAATCCACTTGGATAAATCTTACAATGTATCCATAATTGCACATATTGTTGTCTTACCAAAGATTTCTAAAGGTAAAATTACTATATCAAATTGCATAAGCCCTTTTGAAGGCTGTCTATACATGTTGGTAAATCACCCTCCAGGCTGCCTATAGCAATTCACACTGGTTATTCTTAACTTGGCCTAGCCAGCTTTGATTACTTTTGGTGTGTCTAATCTTTGTCAATTTGATAGGTGAAAAGTGAAATCTCATTCTGTTTATAACCTTTTCCTCACTTTGTCTACAAGTTTGAATGGATTTTTTTCATTTGTTAATTAGTCATTAATATTCTTTTTTCTTTATGTTGACTTTCTAATCTATTGCATATTATTGTTTTATGATACTAATATATAGCTGTGTTTTTGAGATACATATTCTAAGATGTTTATTTTATTTTTCCCATATCTTTTCATTATTCTATAACTATGCATTCTTTTTTATTTTTTCCATGTTTTTATTGGTGCTTTGAAGTTGCGGTACTATACATTCTCTGATTTCCTTCTTAAAAACCCATACTCAAGACATAATAATTTAAATACTTACTTTCATTTTCTTCCATTTTTCACTTATTTTTAATGTTAATTCTTTGATTTCTTATTTTATTTCGGGATATTTTGCAAGGTGAATATCTGAGTTACTATTTAATAAAGTTGCAGGATACAAAAACCAATGTACATAACCAATTACATTTCTATAGACTAAGTGAATATAATAGCATCATTTACAATAACATCAAAAATGCTAAAATAATTAAGAATCAATGTAAATAAGGATGTGAAAAAATCTGTGCACCGAAAGCATTAAATAAACATTGATCAAAGAAGTTGAAAGATACCCTATGTTCATGATTAGAAGATTTCATACTGTCACAGTATCTGTACTACACCAAGTGATCAATAGGTTCAATGTAATGCCTATCTAAAAATTTCCCAGAAATAGTAAAAACAATTCTAAATTTATGTGAAACCTAAGGACGTAAAATAGCCAAAGCATAAAGAACAAATCTAGAGGCATCTCACTACCTGATCTCAAAATACCATAACAAAAATATAGTAATCTAACAGCATAAAAAGACAGACTAATGAAGAGGAAGAAAAAGCCTAGAAATAAACAGTCAATGAATGTTCAAATAAACATGAAAAATATACAATGGAGAATGGACAGCCTCTTCACTAAACAGTGTTGAGAAAACTGCACATTCACATGCAAAACAATGTAGATGGAGTCTTTTCTCATCTCATTAAAAAATCAATAATTGATTCCAGGTGTAAATATAAGCCCTGAAGCTATGAAACTTTTAAAAGAAAAGTTGAGGGATTGTTCCATGACATTGGTCTTGGCAATGACTTTTGAATATGGCTCTAAAAGCACAGGCAACCAAAAGCAAAAATAAACAGCCTGGACTATGTGGAGTTGAAAAGGTTTTGCACATAAAAGGGAACAGTCAATACAATGAAAGGAAATTTAAGGAAAGGAGAAGATGTTTGTAACCGTGTAATCTGATAAAGGACTGATATACAGAATAAAAGAAACTTACAAATCAGGAGAACAATAATAATAGCAACAACCATGACAAAAAAA
>PVKS010006047.1:0-80903 GCA_004027875.1 Aplodontia rufa
CAATCAAAAGTAGATATAGACTGAAGGTGAAAGGTTGGCAAAATGTCTACCAGGCTTGTGGTACAAAAAAGCAGGTTGGTGTTGCAATCTTTATATACAATAAAGTTAATTTTGACTAAAAAATAGTCAGAAAGGACAAAGAAGGTCATTATATCATAGTAAAAGGAACAGTTCCTCAAGAATGATAGCTAATATTTATGCCCCCAATTACAACCCTCCCAAATATATGAACATTAAAACCCCTCATTGATTTCAACAGAACAATACTGGGGGACTTTAATACACCTCTATCAACAATAGACAGATCATCAAAGCAAAAACCAACAACGATATCTCTAACCTAAACAACTCTATAAATCATCTGGGCTTTACAGATATTTACAGAATATTCCACCCCAAATCAGCTGAGTTTACCTTCTTCTCAGTGGCTCGCAGATCCTTCTCCAAAATAGACTACATCCTAGTCCACAAAGCTACCTTAATGAATATAAAAAAGTTGATATAGTCCCATGTGTCCTGTCAGACCACAATGGTATGATCTTAGCAATTAACAGTGAGAAAAACAACAGAAACTACTCAAATACTTGGAAATAGAATAATACCCTCTTAAATGAAGAATGGATAAAAGAGGTAACAAGAACAGAATAAATAAATTTAATAAATTTAATAAATAGAATCAATAAATTCTTGGAAACAAATAAGAATGATGAAACAATGTATCAAAATCTCTGGGATAGTATGAAAGCATTCTTAAGAGGTAAATTTTTGATGAGTGCCTTCATCAAAAATCAGGAAAGAGCCCAAATAAATAGACCTGTTCTCCAACTCAAATTTCTACAAAATGAGGAACAATCCAATCCCAAACCTAATAGAAGACAGGAAATAACTAAGATCAGAGCTGAGATCAATGAAATTGAGAACAAAAAAATAATACAAATTATCAACAAAGAGTTGGTTCTTTGAAAAAATAAATAAGATCAACAGACCTCTTGCCAATCTCACCAAAAGGAAGAATGAAGTGAAGCAAATCAACAAATTCAAAGACCAAAATGGAGATATCACCACTGACTCAACCAAAATCCAGAATATTATCAGAACTTATTTTGAAAAATTATACTCTGCCAAGTTTGATAATCTGCAAGAAATGGACAATTATCTTATCAGATGTGACATTACCAAATTAACACAGGAGGACATTCAAATTCTAAACCAACCAATCTCAGGTAGCAAAATCCAAACAATGATCAAAGGTCTTCCAAAAAAGAAAATCCCAGGACCTAATGGATTCATGGCAGAATTCTACCAGACCTTTGCAGAAGAATTAACACTGATCCTCTACAAGCTTTTCCATGAAATTGAAAGGGTTGGAACCCTCCCAAACAATTTTATGAAGCAAATATAACCCTGATATGAAGCAAATATAACCTAACAAAGACACATCAAGAAAAGAAAACTACAGACCAATTTTCCTGGTGAACATAGACACAAAAACCCTTAATAAAATTCTAGTTATCCAGATCCAAAAATACATCAAAAAGATAATACATCATGATCAAGTGGGCTTCATTCCAGGAAAGCAGTGCTGGTTCAGCATACACAAATAAATAAATAAATGTAATTCACCACTTAAACAGAATTAAAAAGAAAAATCATATAATCATCTCAATTGATGAAGAAAAGGCTTTTGATAAAATTCAGCACCCATTTATGCTCAAAACTCTGGAGAAGATAGGGATCAAAGGAAGATACTATAATTTTGTAAGAGCAATTTACAACAGAATCTTAGCCACAATATGCTTCATAGAGAAAGAATGAAAGCATTTCCACTGAATTCAGAACAAGACAAGATGTCCACTTTCACCACTCTTATTCAATATAGTTCTTGAAACACTCACCAGAGCTATCAGACAAGAGAAGGAAACTGAAGAATTTGAGTAGCAAAAGATGAAGTCAAGATGACTCTATTTGGTGATGACATGATCTTATACCTAGAAAACCCAATAAGCTCGACCAGAAGACTTCTAGAGCTTATAAATGATTTCAGCAAAGTGGATGGTTATAAGATCAACAGTCAAATAATTAACTTTCCTATATTCCAGCAACAGTTCCACTGAAGAAGAAATCAGGAAGTCTGTATCATTCACAATTGCCTCAAAAAGAATAAAATTCTTGGGCACCAATCTAATAAGGGATATAAAGGACCTCTACAATGAAAACTATCAAACATTAAAAAAAGATATTTCAGAAGACCTGATTAGATGGAAAAGCATTCCATGTTCTTGGTTAGGCAGAATCAGTACAATCAAAACGGCCATTCAACCGAAAGCCCTATACATTTTCAGTGCAATCCTCATCAAGATACCAATGACATTCTTCACAGATATAGAAAAAGCAATTCTCAAATTCATATGGAATAACAGAAGACCCAGGATAGCCAAAACATTACTAAGTAAGAAAGAGGAAGCAGGAGGAGTCACAATTCCTGACCTGAAATTACACTATAGGGCTATAGTAATAAAAACAGCAAGGTATCGGCATCAAAACAGAAATGAAGACCAATGGAACAGAGTAGAAGATACTAAGACAAACCCTCAAATCTTTAGCCATTTGATATTTCATAAAGGGGATAAAAACAAAGTGGAAGAAGGACAGACTGTTCAACAAATGGTGCTGGACAAACTGGACAGCCATATGCAGACAACTGAAATTGGATCCTTACCTCTCACCCTGCACAAGGATCAAATCAAAATAGTTCAAGGATCTGGAAATTAAACCAGCGACTATACAATTGCTTGAAGAAAAAATCGAATCAACACTTCATGACATAGGTGTCGGCACCACCTTCCTTAACAAGACTCCCCCAGTGCAAGCATTAAAGCCAAGAATAAACGAGTGGGATGCCATTAAACTAAAAAGGTTAGATTTTCACAGCTAAAGAATTAGTCAAGAGTGTCAAGAGAGAACCCACAGAATGGGAGAAAAATCTTTGCCTGCTACACCTCTGACAGAGGGCTAATATCTAGAATATACATAGGAACTCAAAAAACTGAACAGAAAACCACAAGTAATCCAATCAATAAATGGACTAGGGAGCTAAATAGAAAATTTTCAATGGAGGATGTCCAAAAAGCCCATAAACAAATGAGAAAATGCTCTACATAACTAAGATCAGAGAAATGCAAATCAAAACTTCACTCAGATTCTACCTCACTCCTGTCAGAGTGGCAAAAATGAAGAATATGAACAATGACAGATGCTGGAGGGGTTGTGGGAAGAGAGAAACACTTTCACCCTTTTGGTGGTACTGCAAGCTTGCACATCCACTCTGGAAAACAGTGTGAAGACTCCTCAAAAAACTAGGACTGGAACCACCTTATGACCCAGCTATCTCCTTCCTGGGTGTTTTCCCAAAAGAGCTAGAATTGGCATATTGCAGAGATACAGCTTCATCAATGTTTTTAACTGCTCAATTTACTATAGCTAGACTGGAACCAACCCAGATGCCCCTCACTGAATGAGTGGATTCAAACACTGTGGTACATATATATAATGGAATTCTACTATGCTCTTAGAGAGAATAATATCATGCAACTTGCAGCCAATTAGATGGAGATGGAAAAAATTATGCTAAGTGAAATATCCCAAACTCAGAGACTCAAGGGCTGAATGTTTTCTCTCATATGTGGAAGCTAGAATACAATTGGAAACAGACTGAAAGTTGGCTGAGCTAATAATAACCTCAACATGGTGAATTTTTACACGAAGAGGGGGAACCTTGTTATGACCCTGGGAGTTGAAGGGAGGGGGAATGAGAATAAGAGGGATATCCAGGAAGCTGGAGGGAGGGAGTAGGGGGGTTATCAACCCAGTGGGAAACCTTCCATTTCCATGAGAAGCCCAATCAACACGGGGGTAAAGTAGGGGAATCATGGGATGGGGGGGGATCCCACAGGAGGGAGACCATGAACTGGCATCAGCCTTGGCTTGCTCTGTCATTACACACGTGATCATGATTATGTGGCAATGATTCCCTTCTATATGTATGCCTATGTTGACCAAACAATAAAAGAAAGAATAACTCTGTTACTTTCTATTCCCATCAATGTCTGAGTGATCTTATTTGTCCATATACTTGACAGCATTATGTTGTCCTGACTTTTTATTTTAGCCATTTCTATAGGTATGTATGATATTTCACTGTGGTTTTAGTTTGCATTTGCATTTCTCTAATGGTTAAGGATATTGAACATCTTTTAATGTTTATTTGACAAATGTTTACCTTTCTTGGTAAAATATCTCTTTATGTCTTTTCCCCATTTTGTGATTGGACTGATTTTTATTTTCTTTTAACTGTTGAGTTTTGAGTGTCCTTTACATATTCTAGATCCTAATCCTTTTTGTAAGATATGAAGTTTGAAAATATTTAATCTCAGTCTATGGCTTGTTTTTTCATCCTCTTAAAGTTTTATTTTTTCAGAGCAAATATTTTTATATTTATGAAGTCAAACTTTTCAACTTTTCCATTTATAGATTGTGATTTTGGTGTCAAGTCTAAGAAGTCTTTATGCAGTCTAAATCCTGAAGATTTCCTTGAATTTGTTAAAGTTCTGTATAATATTTTATGTTTAAGTCTATAATATATTTTAAGTTAGCGTTTGTAAAGCGTAAAATATTGACATTCTTGTTCTCTATTTTCTTGTCTTTTATTTTTTTTGGCTGGTAAATATCAAATTACTCTAGCATCATCTATTGAAAAGGTTCTTTTCCCATTGAATTGCTTAACAGCCTTATCTGTTTGGATCTGTTTCTCATTTTTTAAATTTTGTTCCATTCATCTCTCTAGTGTCCAGCCCACCACCCATATCATACATTTTGTCTGCTGTAGGTATGCAATAAGTCTTTAAATCAGGGAGACTGGCTCTTCTCCCTTTATTATCTTAATTATTTCTTTGTCTTTCACACATATATTTTTTAAAAATTTTGACATATATTGAAAAATGTCAGTGCTGGAGTTTAACAAAATTGCATTAAACCTGCATGTGAACTTGGAACACATACATCTTTACTATGTTGAATCTTCCAGCCTATGGTATCTTCATTTGTTGTTGACTTCTCTGATTTCTTTAATCAGTGTTTTGTAGGTTTTAGCATGCAAGTTGTGTGCAAATTTTGTTAGATTCACACCTGAATGTCTTATTTTTGAGCAATTACATGTGGTTTGTATTTGGTGTATTTATTCTAAAATAAAATTTTATGTTGCTCCGTAAATGAAAAGCAATTATCACTTACCACAAATATGCAAAATGCATCAAATGTAACTGTAATAAAACACATAATAACTTTAATAAACAATTGTTTTTCATACTCTGTAAAATCGGCTCTTGCAATGATGATCATGCATGTGCCACATTTTGGAATGCAGTCCAGTCTTCAATGATTCATGATTCCCCAATAAGGCAAGTCTGGAATATGTCTGTGGATGTTTTCCATATAAACTCTCATGGCTTCAAAACTCACCACCCCTGAAGTAGTTCATTCTGTAGTCAATTATGATTCTTGAAAATTCCTTGTTTTGCTTGAGCTCCACAGCCTGGATAGAGGCAGACAGAGCTGTCTAGGTCTCACTAGCTGGCTTTCAATGTCTTGTCTACCCCCAGTATTCCACAGCCTTTCAGCTGGCTAGGACAGCAGTGGCCATGAACCTTCAATTGCCCCTCTGTTCTTCCTTGCTGCCTAGATCTGTCTGACCCTGGATGTGTCTGTCTTTGCAGCCCATGGACCCGTCAGGACACAAGAGAGGGGATAAATCAGTTTACCCTTCACTCAGCCCATCCTCTAGTGAGCAGGGCATCGGGGAGGAGGGGTCCAGGGGAGGACGCAACCACCTCTCCCTGGGGCACAGGACAGCCGGGAATGTTTGATCTTCATGAAGACCCAATAACAGAGATGTTTATCCCTGTTCTATAGTTGAGAACATGGAGAATTATGAGTTTTCTCAAGATGGCAAAGTCAGTAAATGGCACAATTTAGCTTTGGCTGTTCCATTTGCTCAGATCCACTCATCCAGTGAATGAATTTGATCAGCAGTCTTGTCTGAATCTGACCCAGAGATAATGATGAAGGGCATAAGAAAGCCAGGGGCAGTAGAAAGGGCAGTCTCTGAACTCATGGCACAGGATCTGCCACACAAAGAGGTGAAGGAATTTGTCTAAGAGTTCGTGCCCATTAGATGAGGGGCCAGGATTTAGCTGCGGGCTTGCTTGGTGCTTCTCATGTGCCCCTTGGCTTACCCCATGCATCTGGCCTTGCTCAACAGAGATTCAGAGGAATGGGATTGAGTGGCAGAGAGATGGGGAGGGGTCTGCAGTGCTCTACTGGGGCTTCTGGAGGCTCTGTGGCAGGAAAGGGCTGGGTCTTTGATTTACCCCTAATGGTCACGCCAGGGCCAGCTTTGCCTGTCCTGGGAGAGCTAGACAGAGGCCCTTCAAACTTCCTCCCTGCGGGGCTGAACACTGTAACAGCTCAGCCCCGGCGCCCAGCGAACCCCAAGTGAACCCACGGGGGCTTTATTTTCATTTCTTCTTGGCAGGACGTAACTTCCTGCTTCTAAGAAAAACATCTTTAAACAGAGCCATGAACTGGTTCCAGGGTGTCCCTCACATCCCCCAGCTCCGCCAGAACAGCAACGTGATGAGCTGAATGGAGCTCATTGGAAGCACATGGAGCCTGTTTCCTTTCAAAGTCCCCAAGGGTCTCGGGCCTGGAGGAGAGAGGGTATTTGATAAATCATGTCGGAGCTTTTATCTGGTCTGGTGTTTGAGAGGAAAGGTCAGATGAGGGAGGAGGAGACAATAGGGGCTCCAGAATCCACATAGGGAAGAGTGGAGGAAGCTGCTGCCCAGGCCAACTGGAGGACTGAGCAGCAGGGAGAGCCAGGGTTTATTAAGCACCTACTACATACACATGAAGCGCTGGCTCACCCAGGGGCCCCAGGGGAGAAATAAGTCAGAACCTGTGCTGCCCTGCCTGGAAACAGCCTCATAGCACGTCACAGACAAGGCACAGCGTGGGACTGCTGGCCACAAAGAAGGTTCTCTGGGCTTAAGAGGCTGACATGTTCCTTTTGCTTCCTCCTTGTGCTCACCTCTGTGCATCCAGGAGAGGCAAATTTGTGTAAGCCCAGGAGGAACATTCTAGTTCTCTTTCTCTCCCCGCTGACTGCACAGGCAGAGAAGTGCCCCATCCCTTTCCAGAGGCACAGGAGCTGCAAGCAAAGTCAGGGAACACACAGAGGTGCAGGGTAGGACTGAGTGGGGTGGTGAGGAGTGGGAGGAAGGAAACACTGAGGCCCCGACAGGTTCCAGGGGTATTATACTGTCTGTAGGAAGCTCAGGTCCCAGCCCCTGGGCAGCTGTGCAGACCCCATCAATGCTGTCCTCAGAAATCCTCACCAGGAAAAGAAGGCCAGCTCGGCCAGGCTGCCACCGATGCAGACAACTGGCCTTACTCATCATCTTAACTTGTAGGTACATCATGCATGACAGTTGTTAGGTTTGTAACTTAGCCACAGAATGTCCCAGTCCCTTCGCCTAATTCCCTTACGACCTCTGGGAAGCAGCATAGATCTTGAGAATTTGACAGAGACGTGTATATGAAGATGAAGAATGCTAAGAGCAGTGCAGTCAGACAGCAATGGCTCCAGTCACTGCTTCCTGGCCAACTCAATCTCTGGTCGTTAATTTTCTTGTCTGTCAAATGGGAACAAGGAACCTACCTAATGGATTTGGTGCAAGGCTTTTCTTAGTTATTCATATACCTTTATTGTTATTTCAAAAAGGCTAGGGTGAATTATAAGGATACATAAGGTTGAATAAAACAACTTAAAAGCAAAAGAAGGGTAACTGGAGCAGTGGCTCAGCAGTTGGAGGGCTTGCCTGATGTGCGTGAGGACCTGGGTTCAAACCCCAGCACCACACACACACAACTGTTAGAGAAATAAAGGCCACATGAAGAAATAAATAAAATCGATTTTCTCTCTCCCTCTCTCTTTAAAAAGAAAAGTAAAAGAAGGAAGAAAAACAAAGCAGACGGAATATGAATCCTGTAAAAACTGAACACCACACCCACCTGAGAGTGACACCCAGGGTCTCCACAGTTCATGGAGGACGCAGCAGGGAGGAGAACAGGTCTCCACAACAATCTCAACTGTTCTGGGTGCCTGCACAAGGTGGGAATTAAGTCTGATAGACTGTTTTTTTTAAATTTTTTTAAATTTTGAACAAACATACAAGTTTTTAACAAAATAGAATAAAATGTGTATAGATTCTGGGTATTACAATTACCCCCAGGAGTGTGCCCCCAATTACCCTCCCTTCCCCTTCCCACAATATCTCTAAAAAAGGATTATGTTGTATAGCATTACATCTTATCTGGATTTAACACATGATAATAGATCAACTTTCTCACTTGCCAGGGTCTAGTCCCAACCTCCACAGATGAGTGGAGACAATCGACCGTTAGTTCTCTGGGTTAAGCTGATTTTACTCAGCATGATTTCTTCCATAGCCATCCATTTACCTTCAAAGGCTGCAATATTATTGTTTCTAATTGCTGTGTAAAATTCCATGGTATAAATGTACCACAGTTTTTGGATCCGTTCATCCAGTGAGGGACATCTGGGTTGTTTCCATAGCCTAGCAATAGTAAATTGAGCTGCTATGAACATAGATATTGCTGTGTCACTGTAATGTGCTGATTCTAAATCCCCTGGAAAGATACCCAGGAGTGGAATAGTAGGGTCGTATGGTGGGCTCATCCCTTGTTTTTTGAGGATTCTCCACACTGCTTTCCAGAGGGGCTGTACCAGTCTGCAGCTCCACCAGCAGTGTGTTAGTGTGCCTATCTCTCCACAGCCCCTCCAGCATCTATTATTGTTTATTTTCTTCATCTTTGCCATTCTGACTGGCGTAAGGTGATATCTTAATGTGGTTTTCATTTGCATTTCTCCGATTACAAGAGATTTAGAGCACTTTCTCATGTATTCATTGGCTTGATCAATGTCCTCAGGTGAGAAGTTTCTATTTAGCTCTTTGGCCCATTTATTAATTGGGCTGTTAGTGTTTTTGTAGTTGAGATTTTTGAGGATTTTGTAGATTCTGGATATGAGACCCTTTAGACTGTTTTTTTTAATAAAATATATATGTCTATTTTTTAATTTTAAATTGATACTTTATAGTTGTATAAATTTATGGTATGCAAAGTAAAATTGTGTTTTATAATAATAAAAATGTGCACTAATTAGCTCAAGCTAATTAACATATCCACCGCCTTAAATACTATAATCTTTTTTTGGTGTTCGTGGTAAATATAATGAATAATGTATTATGCATTTCAAAATCCCGCAGAGTAACTTTCAAATGTTCTCATGTGTTAGTCTTTTCAAGGAGAATATAACGTGAAATAATGAAGCCTGTCGTTTTGTTTTCTGTAAGGCAACTTTTCAGCCTTGAGAAATAGTTAAACAACAAAGCAATTCAGCTGCACTGATTTTCTGCAGTTTCTAGGCTCCGGACTCCTTGCTAAGCTGACTTGACTAGTTGTACATTTCACAATACTGAAAAGAATGAAACAACTGTTAATTCTTTTCTTTTCCTTTTTTTTTTTCCACACCAAGGGTTGAACCTAAGGATGCTTAACCAGTGAGCCACATCTGCAGCCGTTTTTATTTTTTTTATTTTGAGACAAGATGTCACAAAGTCAATAGTGACACTAAGTTGCTGAGGCTGGCTTTGAACATGCAAACCTTCTGCCTCAGCCTCCTGAGTTGCTGATGATCTTTTAAGAGATCATCTCTATTCCATGCCAGCACATTGAAGACTGTCTTCTACAGGGTGGGCAGTGGCTCTCTGTTTCATATTAAAGCAGTCCTAAAATCTTTATTAAGAAGTAGAGTGGAGGAAACATTGGCCACTTCCTGCGAAACTGAGATGGCCAACCATGACTCAGACCCGGGTCCTGGCTTAGGGGTGATATGTGTATGGGTTCCACAATCCTCTATAAAAATTATTTTCAGTTCAGTAGAAAATACGCAAAGTATTATGGAAGGCCAAGGAGCTAACACACACTCCTTACTAAGCGGATACAATAGTTTTAATCTTAAGAGTGTTCACAGCAAGTGATGAGTTAACGATCCCAATAGAAAAGAAATCTCCACAAAGCATTCCAAATTAAATTTGGCCAGTGAGGCTTCCCAGGGGTGGGAAGTCTATGTTTAATAAAATAGTTTATTTAAAGATATATTTCTTTATGAACCCTGTACATTGGAGATTGTCTACAAATCTCTAACTTGAATCTGAGAGTAGCTGGTCCTATGTTTGAGTAATGGGACCATACCTAGATTTTCATAGTATACCCCATCATCTTGAGAAAAAGATAGGAATTTGTTTATATTACCTACATTCTCCATACCAGAAAAATTATGTAGTCACCTTATCTGTGAATAAGATAAAATAATTAACAAATAAGTTCTGGGGTGGTACTTTCCAGAGCTAGTGTACATATTTCCAGTATTTTAATTTTATAATAATGATACACTTAATAGTAAACATGCAAAAATTTCTGAAAATACAGAATAAAACTCTTTTTTCCCCCCTCCAACTACACTCTCCAAGGCTGACTTTGCAAAATTTTTGATTTTGATTTTCCTGGCTGTGACCTTCCCAGCACTAACTAATGTTCAGAGCTTTCTTTCTTTCTTTTTTATTAAGGAGTTGAGGTTTCATACAATCATAGATGCTATAAGGTAACAATCACATATATTTGATTCTAATCCAGAGTCACCCCTACCTACATCTCCCACCCCCAGTCTCTTGATTCTTCTATATTTCCCCCCTACAACAGCTGTAAATGTTATATGGATGTGTATATATACAAGATTATAAATTTTCCAGTATTAAATGATTGCATAAGTATTATGCAATCATGGGGTAAAGAGCATGCCACGTTGTTGATTGTCTTCCTAGATCCCTCCGCATCATCCTTCCCTCTCCCCCCACCCCCCATAACTATGGTACCCCTAGATTACCTGTTGCTTCAACTTTGGTGAGTCTAGTACATAAGCTTGACTTTTCACTTAACCTGGGGGTTGCTTTAGCCTCCACAAATGAGAGAAAACACTCTTGATCTGTTAACTGTAAAGTACCACTTGTCTCCACCCCCTCAGGTTAAAAATACAGAAAATTTAAATTATACACATCGGATTTTACTCAATCAAAACTTTATTTATGCATCATGATTTTAGTTCTTAAGTTCTTTTAGTTTCATGACTTTCAAGTATGCTCAGAGATATGTTTTGATCTTTTTTCAAAACATCCTTTATCTCTTCTTTTCACAATTTGAATTGAATGACTGAAAACCTCTGCTTTCCCTAATTTTTTCCTTTCTTCTTCATCTCAACTCCTTTCAATTTCACTCTTATATGAAACTATTAATGTTCAGAATATAATATTTTATAAAATTTAATGTGATGAGGGAAACTTGTTTATGTTCCACTAAATTAAAAAAAAATCCTGCCAATGATACGCCATTGATTGTAAAGGACATTCCAATCTTGGGGAGGTAAAAATGTGAGAGAAAGTGTGCATTTAGAATTTATGAAGATGGTAATCTGTGTCCTGTGTTTTGTTTGTAGGTTAATTCTAAAATTAAGCCCAAAGAACTTTTGCAATACTATCATTGTAGAATATTCCAGTAGGGTGGATTAGAATCATAGAAAAGGGGTATAAACCTTTGTCACTAAACCAGTGTTACCCGAGTGGAATTTTTACATTCTAGAGATCCTCCTCCCCTCTAAATCTGTCCCAAATAATGCAACATTTTAATATTCTTCATATTAAGCAATGATGTTCTTATCCATCGTTTCTTTCATGTCTATTGTATATATTTTTATCATAAAAAAGAACAATGGAATTCAGTTTAGCAATTAGAAATAATAATATTGCAGCCTTTGAGGGTAAATGGATGGTGATGGAAGAAATCATGCTGAGTGAAGTCAGCCTAACCCAGAGAGTCAACGGTCGAATGTTTTCCTTCATTTGTGGAGGCTTGGGTAACAAGTAGTCAAACTCATGTATTAGGTCCAGCAAAGTCTTAACAACACATAATCTAGGGGAACCATAGATACGGGGGGTTCAGGGCAGTGGAAGAGACAGGGGAGGGGGAGAAAAAAATTAATATTCTGGACAATAAATGTCAAGTCGGACACTAAAAAAGAATGAAGAATACTTTGTCTTTACTTTATTTCTAAGATGTCTGGTCCCCAAATCATATTGTGAGCTGAAAGACATCTGCTGTTTTCCCCTGGAAAACATTCTTCTAAAGACCCTCTGGTTGGGTCATTTGACTTCGTGACCTGCCACGTAGTTACGGTCTTTAGATTTTCTCAGCATTGAGTACGGGCTTATATCTTCATTTTCTTGAAACTACCAATTTTCTCCTCATCATTAGCTCTCCTTTTCATTGTTTCGTAGTACATGCTCTAGTAACTGTTTCCAGAGGCATGAGAAGAAAGAATTTTTCCAGGTCTAGAAATACCCTCAATTAGTTTCTAATAAAGCATGCTTATTTATCTTTACTCTCTCTCCTAACCCTGATAAAGTGGCAGTAAGCTCTTTTGAACAGCACACTTTTTTTTCCCAAAAAGAAGGAAGTATAACTATTATCAATAAAAACATTATTAGTTAAAAAGCAGAACGATAAATGGTAAATAACTTAGCAGAGTCCCCATCCTCAGGTAGTAAATAACACTAAGCCAACCTACTGCGGAAACTCCACAGACTCAGCAGATGTGAGTCAGCAAGGGTTGGAGACAGAATTTGTTGACTACGAATTTAAGTTTGTTGTTGTTCCTTCAAAAATCCAACGATCTTTGGCCTTTTGTTCCCATTTATGATTAAATGGTGATTATGATGAAAGAGCCAGGACAGCCCATTTTTAGTCTGCTAATATATCCTTCTCCCATTCCTACTGGTATGAAAAAAAATCATTTAATTTCCGTATTCCTTTATTGTCAGTTCTTTGGAAATTCAGGAAATATCAAACATAGATTGATAGATAATAGGTGATATGTTGATGAATAATAGATTATAGATAGATGACTGACAATATTTAGATGAACATGGATGGGTGATTATTAGATGATATATACATGGATGCTCCATATATATACTGGATACATTGATAGTCAATGATTTTGATCTAGTATCACTGGGAAAAATTTGAGATTTTGTCATGAGATGATTCCTGCTGACTCATGGTGTGTGCAAGTTTGGGCTATGATTGCAAAGCAAAACTCTTGTCAGCCTTGTGTACCTTCTTTTTATAAAGGTCCTTGTGAGGTCCATGAAATCCATCAACAAGCCACATCATTATGATATTTTCCCAAGTGGCAAACAGTTGAATATTAGTGTGTGTGTTAAGTCCTCTGGCTACACGTGGAAAGCATTGGCTTGGAAAATCTTGATCTGGATGGAATCAGGACAACATGTGTATTTTGCCACATTTTTTAAAAATTGGAGCATTCTAGCTGTGCACAATGATGGGATTTGTTGTTACGTATTTATACCTGCACACGATATGACAAAATAATTGGGCCAATACCACTCCTCAGTGTCTCTCCCTCCCTCCCTGTCTCCCAACAGGACATTTGGTAAATTTTCTGCTAACTTTGCAGGGAAAAGAAAGTTATCTTTTTAATGATGGGATTCCCTTTTTCAAATCACATGGGCCTATGTCTACACAAGTAACAGAAGTAGGTGGCTTCAGCAGCAAAACTACTCCACCATCCTGAAGCTCCTGGAGGGCCAGGCTCCTCGGGCTGAGGACATTTGCTCAGTTCGAAGTGCCTGTCTCGGTCTGCTTGGGCCACTCTAAGAGAATACAGGAGACTGGTGGTAATGGGGTGGGGGCGGATGTTGGTTGGGGGCATAAATGGCAGTGATCAATTTCCTCACATTTCTGGAGGCCGAGAAGTCCAAGCTCAATGCTCCAAAGATGTTCCATTTCTGGTGAGGGCTTTCTTCCGGGCTCCCTTACTGTGCCCTGCCCCCTCACATGGCACAGAGAGACAGAAAGAGACTGACTGACAGAGACAGATTAAGGGAGATGTATTTGGTATATAGTTCTCTTTCATAAGGACATCAGTCTTATGGGATCAGGGACCCACCCTTATAACCTCATTTAACTTTGATTGATTTTTTTTTTTAAGAGAGAGGAACAGCAAGAGAGAGAGAGAGAGAGACTTAATTTTATTTAGTTTTTCATGTAGCCTTTGTTGCTCCGAGACTTCATTGTGTACGTGGTGCTTGGGTGCTTGGATTTGAACCCGTGTACTTGTGCATGCCAGGTAAGCGCCCGGAATCTCTGAGCAACTGCTCCAGCCCCTTTGATTGATTCTTGAAGGCTTTATCTCTAAGACAATCACACGCTTGGGGGCACTCTTAGGACTTTAACATGTGAATTTGGGGGAAGACAATGCCTTAGGAGCCATACACATGGAGCCAGAGGCCATTATGAATAGACAAAAGCAAAATATATCTAACATATATCTTCAGTCATCTGGGTCTTTACCACTCACTGGCTCTCCTCTAATGAATTTTGGACCATTATTGCTTGTTTCAGTACCTATTTCCCCAAAGGCCTTAGGGGACCCAAGATCTGTCAACCCTATAGTACACTAACAGCAGCTGCTTCTAGTGTGTGTCTGTGGCTCTTGGTCCTAAAGTTGCAGTGTGGGCTGTGACACCAGAGGTGTCGGCTCTGATCCAGGTTCTGCCATTTGCTACTATTTGAGTTTGGGCAAGTCATTTAATTTCTCCAAGACTTACTCTCCTCATCTGTGTAATGGGAGTCACAGGACTAATCGCCAGGCTGTTCCCCAGATAATGAGGCCAGGCTTGTAGCACCGTGCGCAGCACAGGTGGGAGGCTTCCCACCCACACACATTCACTCTCTGTGCCTTCCCTGCCCTTTCCATCCAAGGACATTCTGGAGTCCCCTGGTATCTTGGGATCCTGCAAAATGTAAATGTCATGTAACATTTGGGGGGGGGCTTTTCTTAGAAATATTCCAACACAGCTGAGATAAATCTTATGAGTTTTCACTATTAAAAAAAAAAAAAAGAAAGAAAGAAGAAGAAGCCAAGGGAAAGACAGTGAAGAAAGTGGTAACGTGAAGCGAAGTGACAGTGACGGGTATGTCAATCAGCTTGATAGTGCATGATTTCACAACGGATAGATGTTGCAAGGCACCGAGTTGTACACCTTAAAGATGAACACCTTTTACTTGTCACTTATACCTCCGCAAAGCTTAAACGAATGTCTCCAGAAAGACCAGACAGAGTGTTTCTCTCTGGACTCGGCTGAGCAGCGAGGGACCTCTGAGGGCAGCCGTGCCCCACATTTGAGTCACCTGCCACTCCACTGTGTATCCCACTCTGCCCCTGCGAGAGCGCCCAGTGAGGACATCTGTCATGTCTTTGGGTCCTTCTGAAGCTGGGAGGGAGGCCTGTTCATTATTGGGGATGGGGTAGCAGCGTGACTGGGAGACGTGTCCTAGCGCCCAGGAGCTGAAACACAGTGATGGTATCTGTTTGATTTTCCAATGGTCAATTAGCTTTTATTTCTGAACACTCTGGGGTCACAATCTTCCATCAACAGCCTTTCAAGCACTGCCTGCTCTCTTGAAGACAATGATGGACTTAATGAAGATTGATGGCCTGTTGAAGCCCTGCTGGGCCCCTGCTCCAGTTGGGATGAGACTCAGCAAGGAGCCCTGAGGAGGTGCAGATGGCAGCTGAGCGGCTGTAACCACAAACCATCAGTAAAATAGCTGTCTTACTGTTAGTCTTTATAAGCAGGTTAAAAATAAACCCTGATTGAGTTTGTCGCTTGATCCCACCCTGTGTCTTCATGTACCAAACACATTCTTCAAAGAAATTCTAAAATGCCAATGTGGCCTCTTGAGTCAGGCAGGGCTTGGTTATCTTTCATTAATCCCTTCATGATAAAAACTGAAGCTGGCACACATAACTTCTCTGATTCTCTGCCTTCTGCCTTGCCTCGCCCAGCATTTCACAAACTGTGAGCTGATCCTAGTTCCTGCATGGTGCTACCCTCTCTCCTGCATGGGGACCCACACTCCGGGTGTCCAGAGGCCCACAGTGTGGCTCCTTCCTCCTAACAGCTGACAACTCTCCCATCACCCCCACCATCCTTTTTCCCTAAGCCTTTCCTGAGCTTCACAAAGTTAAACCTCCCACTCCACTGTATGTCTGTTCTTCCTAGGTCTCATTGTTTTATGTACTACATTGTCCTTTCTTAAACATTTTATTCCTTTTGTCTATGCATCAAAGGGCTTGTTTTTTATTATAAAATAGAAAGTAAAGCAATGCCCAAGTTTAGGAATGGACCTGCCCTGCATCTCTGCTTACACCAGCATTTATTTAAGTTATTTTGTGTTTACATCTCTGTCTCCCTCATGAAAGGGATGCTTCTAGGGTAGGGGTTGAGATGTCTCCAACACTTCTGAAGCCCCACCTGGCAGCAGTTGGAGGTGCAGAGCTAGAAACAGTAGATTTGAGGACCGCTCTCATGCTTGGGATGTCTATTAGGCCCAGTCCTAGATGTGTGGGTCTTTTCTCTATGCCCGCCTCCTGAACAGTACCTGGGAAAAGGCCATGTGAGACAACTTTCATGACATATTTAGAGCACATCGTGGCCTTCCTGCTGCAGGTGCTTGGCTAGGATAACGTGAAGTCTGATTTTAAAGGGAAGAGGCTCAAGGAAAGTGTGTTAACTCGGACTTCCAACCTGGGGAAAGTGAGCAGACCTTTTGGAAGCGCATGCTACGAGGAGTGGGGTAGCAGTGCAGCGAGCAATGGAGTCACCCAAAGCTGGAAGACGGGCTGAGCTGTGAAGTCCCGGGTCAGTCTCCTGCCTAAATGTGTGCCCTGACTGATGCTCCACCCAGCTTCCCACCCAGCAACAGAGAAGAATCAGATGGGACTCGATGTCTAGTGTTGTTGAGAGACATAGAGAGAGATGATTGCACATCAGGGTGACTCACGAAGTGGTGAGGGGCCGTCAGGGCTTGGTTGGATCTGTAAGTGCTTCAGCAAGTCAGAGTCTATCTGCTATGTGCTTTCCACACATTCTGTGATCCTTCTAACCTTTTCTGTACCAGATGATCATTATTAGTCTTGAACATATGGGATCTGATCTGAGCCAGGTGTCAAAAGATAACTTGATCTCAAAGCATCATTTGAGGTCTTCACGACAAAATTTGCTTAGTCAACATGGCTTTGTGTTAAAAATAAACAGGTAGAAAATAACAGACTATGCCTCCAAACACCAGCCAAGTATAGCACATGAGGACGCGACCTATGTGTTACCAGGCTTCATGGACATGGTCCGCATGGTTCCAATCACTCTACGTGCTCTGGCCACTCCAGAACGTGAATAGTTTCTAAATGATGTACACACTCATTTGCAAGATCCATAGCCAACGCAGAAGGAACTCTGCCTGAATTGCTGAGGGAGAAGCCAAGAGAACCTGGTTGCAGATACAGATTTTAAGAATCTGCTTCAACTTCCTCCAGCCTCTCGAACTGTCCACATGACCACAATCCCCAAGTTCACGATCTACCCTCCTGAGGCCTTCTCACTACCCTCTCCCTTCCTCTTCAATTCCTCATTTCCTTTCTCCCTTAACAGTTCCCACTGGGAGGGAAATGAGAGTCTGGGGAAGCAGGCCAAAGAATCTTCAGCCTGAGGAACATTCACTGATGCTTTGAGTGCTCAGAGATCCATAACTCCCTAATGGACCATGCCAAGCTCTTTTCCCTTAATTTCAGAGGACCTCAGTGCAGTTTAAAGAAAATCTACTCCATGTGTTTCTGATCCATCTCCTTGCAGCTCGTCCAAATGTTGGATTTTAAGAGTTTGTAGATACGCGCGATGCATTTGGAGTCAACTTTACAAGCCTTCCACGCTTTCATTTATATAGAGAGAGGAAGCCGGGTTGTGCCAAGAGTAAATGAACTGGCGTCTCTGAAGGTTCACATTAGGTCTGTAACATTGAAGCCAGGAGGCTCAAAGAAAGCTCAGGCTGAGGGAAAACGCTCTCATCTCGGCCCAGATTCACAGCTTCAGAAAAGAGGCTTTCATTGGACTAGGTGAGGCCTTCACAGCTCCAGCCTCTGTGTGTCTCATGCTCATTCATTTCTGCTCTCCTTGGAGCTTAGCAGTGCTCAGACAGAATCTCCCACCCCCTAGCGGGTTTCATCTGGCATGGTCTTTGGGGGTGGTTGAAATGAAGCTTTGAGCAGAGAACTGCTGACTTTGCCGCCTTGTTCTGAGGTGTTGCAAGAAGTCCAGAGCAGGGAAGGGGTGAGAGGTGCAATGGCCCCCATGCTAACAGGTAGAATCGTCCCCCAAACTGTCGACACATAATATCCACAACTGTTGAGGGTCATGTTTGAGGATCTAAGTTCAGCTCCTTCCAACTTTGTGTTGGTAGCCAGGAATAAAGGAAGGAAACATGGTCTTTCTGGAGAATTAAGCACTAGGAACAGATAGAGGGAGGGGAAAGTTAGGCCACCAGCAGGATAAAGCAAAATGTATCTCCCTCCTTTCCTTCCTAAACATATCAACAAGAACATGTGCAGCTTGGGATATGTCCAGATATGCACTTGGCTTTGTGATAGACACATGGATGGAAACATACACATTGGCAGGCAAAACGCAAGGTGCTAGGAGCTGCTTCCACGCAGGCCACTGGGCCCTCAGGGTGGCTGCCTGATACAAGGCTGGTGGTCTTGGGAGCCACACGCATCTGGGTTTGCCTCTTAAATCTGCCGCTTAGTAGCCACGTGCCCTTGGCCAAATCCCTGTACCTGTTTCTCTTTCTGTAAAAGGAGTTCAGCAATATCAACCTCTTGGGTGAAGAGGAGGATGCAAGAAAACATACAAGATGTTTAGCAAAGGGTGATACAGAAGGTGATGACAGGGCTGCCATGGCAGGCAGGTGGTGTTCCATGGCCTCGTGAGCTGGCTGGGAGCTCCACTTTCCCATTCGGCTGGCAGGCCTCAGTGCATGTGAAGGGAGTCAAGGTGGGTGTCATAACAGCTTGTACAGTGGGAGTGTGCAGATCAGGGAAGGAGCTTTCACCTGGGAGTCTTAGGACCTGGGATCTAGATTTGAGTCTTAGCTCTGTGGCCTGAGGCAAGTTGGTGACACTCTCTGGGTCTGAGTTATTTTTCAGGATAAGAAGCTTATGGCAAGAATTACATGAGATACAACCTAAGGCATTTGTAGCGATGCATTGGGAAGGAGGGGGCGGGGAGGGATAAGGGTGAGTAATGGGGGGTCTCTTGGGAGTAAATCTAATTTTCAGAATTTATATATATATATATATATTATATTAATTCATTAGAAGCTTGTTTGTTCAACAAATAAATTTCTGAATAAAAAAAGAATTACATGAGATGATCAGTGTTGACATGTCAGGAGGCAACAAAGCCAATGGCCATGGGAGCTAAGCAGGCACAGGAGTGAGAGGCCACCTGTGGAAGGAAGTAGAAAGTGGTGGGGCTATGGGGACATAAGAAGGGACATAACCGTCACTAGCTGGAACCACATCACGCTGTGAGCCAAGCACAACTGGCCAGCTCTAGGGAACTGAGATGCAAATCTCTGCACCACAGTGTCTGTAACTCTGTATTCTATTATTATGAGAAGTCCACAGTCAAGGGCAGAAATCTCTGCAGGGCTCCTAGGAGGCAGGTTGGGAAACAGCAGAAAAGCATTGTATTAGAGGGTACGTGTCTCTCAGGCACACCGTGGTCTTGGGCAAACCCCCTCCCTCCTTAAACCTTTATCTCCTATCTGCGAAACAGGGGGTCAGCAAAGATCATTGAGGAACACAACACCAGATACCGGGCACCTGAAAGGTTTTCTGCATTTATTCTGATTTTCTTTCCACAAATAAGTCAAACTGTCTCCATTTTTTTAATGGTTATTGTTGTTCTTTCTTAGTATCTGTGGTCACATATGCAAAGGAAGAGGTGGATGCTGGTGAGCTCGCTCTGCAGGCAGCCTGCTGAAACAGCCCAAGGAGAAAAGACAGACCTGGTCTGGGTGCATTTGTTTTTTTTTTTTTTTGAAAGAGAGAATCAATTTTATTTAGTTTTTCATCTGGTTTTTGTTGCTCTGATACCTAGTTGTGTATGTGGTGCTGGGGTTTGAACCTGGGTTCTTGTGCATTCCTATCAAGTGCCATTAACACTGGGCCATCACTCCAGTCTCACTGCCTTCACCCTTTTTTAAATACATCTTAATTTCTCTATTGGTGCAATAAAAAAATGCATGCGATGTGCGGAGTTGCCAGCTCTCCATGCTGCAGGCAGAAGGCTGCAGGAGGAAGGCCCACTTCCTCGTGGGCTCTGCTCACAACTGAATTCAGGAAGGCTGCCTTCCACTCTCCCTGGCATGTTTTGCTTGTGGAGGCCCCGCCAGCTGCTAACAGAGCCCCTATTCACTGCCACCTCTGAAGAGTAACAGAGCATTTCACTATTACATGTACTGGGCTCACAGAAATCAGGTTTACAAAGAGTTATTTTCTTAAGGACAGGTTTCTTCAAATTCCATTTCCTTCTCTCTCGCCCTTGCCCAACCCCCACATCCTTGTGACTGAACTGGGGGCTCTGTGGCCACGCTTTTCTTGGATTGTGTTAATCAAGATCAATAAATACCTGTGCGGGAGCATGACTTACTCTGGCGCCTTGCTGTGTTTTGGAATAAGGTCCCTGGTTGTGTGCTGCTGTGCAGCCCTGGCACGAGCCTGACCTTGGGCACACATGTCTGTGTTGCATGTGGGCCACAGATCCCCAGCACCCCAAGAGGAAAGACTCTCCTTGGGGGGAAGTGAACCTAGAGGGCACCCTCCCAGGGGTGTTGCTGGCTCAGGCACAAGGAAGGGGTTTTCACTAGTTGGGGGTTTCCGGAATGAAGTTTTAGATAATGGGGTCCACGATCTGATTTGGGGGTTCCATGAGAGGTTTTGTGTGCAGCTGTGCTGATAAGTTCTTAAAGACAAGCACAACCCCTTGTATCTCTGATCCCTGCCTCTCCTTCCTTACTCATTTTCACTCTTTAACCCACTCCAATCCACCCACCATTTCACTAAAACTGCTCCAGTGGCTGCCATCTTGTCAATTCCAGTGGTCAACACTTCAGCCTCCTCTTTTTTTTTTTAAAGAGAAGGGGAGAGAGAGAGAGAGAGAGAGAGAGAGAGAGAATCAATTTTTATTGAGTTTTTCACATGGCTTTCGTTGCTCTGACACTTAGTTGTGTATGTGGGTGCTCGGGTTTGAACCCGTGTACTCGTGCATGCCAGGCAAGCACCGTAACCTCTGAGCCACCGCTCCAGCCCCCCAGCCTCCTCTATCTTGACCTTTTGGCAATGTTTTTCACCTGATCACTCCACTCTTTGTAAACACTCTTCCCTCACTGAGTCTTCACAGAATGACTGAGGACCACAGAGGTATCCTTCCTTTATCTCTCCCAGCTTTCCCTCCTCTTCCTCTTGACCCAAGTTGGGGCCATCAAGGGCTCCATCATCAGACACCACTTCTCGATTTACATTAGCCTTCTAGGTAATCATTTGCAGATCTGTGGCTTCAAGCTCCATGTATGCCATTATTTCTCCTGAAATGGCCATTTCAGTCCCAACCCATCCACACTGACCTGGTTCAAAACACCATTTTTCTCTCCATCTAGAATCTCAAATTCAATACGGCCAGAACATAACTGAACCCCACACCACAGAACTTACCCTAGCTAACCTTTGCTGCACTCTCCAATCTCTTCCTTTGCTTTACTCTTTTCCCCACAATCTAAAATCAAAATTTTCATTTATCTACTTGCTCCTTGTTTGTCTTTCATGCCAGCTTAAAGAAATGTCAGGATAGACACAACATAATTTTACATTTAGTCCTAAATTTTAATCTCAAGAAACTTCTCCTCAGTTCAAGCACCCAATAAGTGTTTAATGAATGAGTGAATAAAATAACACTGGGTTTTGAAATGTGAATGTGCTTCTCTTTGTAGTCCTCCTTAGAACCATAAAGCATGTCTGAAAAATTGCTCCAACACATGATAATTTCTTTTTTTAACAAAGAGAGAACAGTTTCAGTCTGGAAAAACTTGGCAAAGCAGTGTCTTGCTAGAAGTTAATAAACTTGCTTTATTTTCATTGTATTTTTAAATATAGTTCCTTTCTACTTATGGCAAGTATTAATGGTTTCCTATTTACACTTGTGGTATAAAGTTTCCTTTCAATTTTGTTTATATAGGCAATATGAGTGAATTGATTTACAGAACATATTAAGTAAATTAGGGAAAGTTGAATATTGGTGCTGGGTAGCTGAGGGTAGGAAAATGCTGTACAGGACTAGAAATGTCTGGGAATTAAAGACAAGATACCTTGGACCAGATAGATTTGGACTCAGGTATAGATATTCATTAACTTATAATGGGACTTTTTTTTAAAGAAAGAGAGACAGCGAGAGAGAAAAAGAGAGAATCAATTTTATTTAGTCTTCCATGAGGCTTTCGTTGCTCTGACTCTTCATTATGTACGTGGTGCTGTGGTTCAAACCCTGATCCTCATGCATGCCATGCAAGCATCGTAACTGCTGAGCCACTGCTCTAGCCCCACAATAGGTTATGTTTGGATCAATTCATCATAAATCAAACCTATCACAAGTCAAAAACGCACTTAATACACCTAAGCTACTGAATGTCTTCACTAGCCTAGCCTACCTTCAGTGTGCTCAGAACTCTTACATTAGCCTACAGTTGGGAAAAATCATCCAACACAAGCCTATCTTATAATAAAGTTTTGAGTATCCCGTGTAACTTGTTGAACACTGAAAGTGAAAACAGAACGGTCGTGTGAATGCTTTTTTTGCGTATTGTAAAGATGAAAACCTTAAGCTGAACCATCTTCAGTCAGGCCAGTCTGCAATAACACCCTGACTCTGCCAAGAGTTAGCTCATCTGCGTTGTATCAAAAGCAAGAGAGTGCGTGGAGATTGCTCAGCCACCTGCCTTTCCTAACAGCTGTGTGGGCTGGGGTGGGCATGCGCTGCATTCAAGGAGGTTTGCTTTCAGGTTTGCCCTCACGAGGACACACGTGACCCAGGATGCAGACTGTCCTCCCTCACAACTTGCCCGGTTGCCCTGTGGAAACACATCTGGACTCCCAGCGTCCATTCTTGAGAATAGAATTATGGAGCTGGGAAGCTGCACTTTCCCCACTGACAGCCCCAACCCCGTTTCCCTCAAGGGGAATCTAACCATAGCTGGACTCTAGTTGCAAAGAAATCATCCTGGGGACCTGCAGCCTGCTGGGTCTCCGCTGCTCTCCACCAGCCACATACTACCCAACAGCAGCAGCTGTTCCACGCCCGGCTCCTCACATATTTGTTGCAGGTTCCTAGAGATCTGGAGCCCTCCAAGAGGCCTAATTTCCAGTATCAGCCCATCTGCTTGCAGCTCCAATGTGCACAGCCATGTGTGGCTGATGGAGTAGCCAACTCCATAGGATGCTGGGACTTCATACCAGGACTTGGGCTTTGCCTGAGTGCTGCTCTGGGGTGGAAGTAGCTCAAGTCCATCCCACGAGGTGTTTCTCAGGCTTCTTTGATTTGGGGGGACTCTGAAGCCAAACTAAGATGTTGTGTTTCTGAATTATGAAATCCTCAGTGGGATGCCCTACTGAGGCCAAAGGAATCAACGGATCACAAAAAGGGAGACTTTTCCAAAGCATCGCAGAAACGGGGTCAACCCAGGACACCAACTCCAGCTCTGTGGCTGGAGAGCAAAGGGCAAGGTACGGAGCATGGTGAGGGGGCAAAGCCAGAGGCAGGAGACAGATGGATCAGCAAGCACTCACTAAAGGGGAGCTGTGCAAAATGAGGCAGGTGGAGTGTGAGCCACCCACTATGATCTGGGTGCTGAAGAAAGGAAGCCTTTCAAGATGACCACTCCAAAGAAAAGCGCCTAGCCCTAGTCCCTCAAGGTACAGAGACCAACCACAATAAGAAGGCATATGGGATGTGGTTTTAGTTAGCTTTGGGTTTTGTGACTAAAAGACGTGGCACAGTTTTAGGAGGAAAAGTTTATTCAGGGGCTCACAGTTTCAGAGGTCTTTGTCCATAGCAGGCCGGCTCCATTCCTCAGGGCTCAAGGTGAGGCTGAACATCATGGCAAAAAGAGTGTGTCAGACAGAAGCAGAGAAAGAGCTCCATAGCAGATACAAAATATATACCCCAAAGACACGGCCCAATGACCCACCTTCTCCAGACACATCCTACAGTTACTAATTAGTCCTTATCAGGAGCTTAGATCATCGATTGAGTTAAGGCTCTTATAACCCAATCATTTCACCTCAGCCTTACTGGATTGTCTCACACGGGTTTTGGGGGACACCTTACTCTCAAACCATAACAGATATGCTCCAGGCTCTAGTGGGATAGTTGTCTTTTTTTTTCTTACTTTTTTATTGGTGCATTATAGTTGTACATAATGATGGCATTTGTTGTCACATATTCGTAGATGCACACAATACAGCAATACAATTTGATCAACACCCATTGCACCCCCCTCCCTCCCTCCCTCCTCCCGTTCCCAAATCCCTTGCCTCTCTTTTGTGTTCTATATTTTTCCTAAAATATCCAGGTACAGTGACATAATTCTTATACCTATGAAGAACATTTTTTACATACATGACTATAGTATACACATTGTCATACTTACAGATGCTTGGAGTGTACCTTGCTTTAACTCAGTTTCAACATTACCCCCTCTCCTCCCTTCCCATCACCCTTTGTTATTTCTAGATATTATTGACAATAGGATTAAACATTTGTGTTTTGTAAAGTCATGCAGTATAGCTTATTCAAATATCTTATGCAGTATCTTCCAATTGTATCTCATAAACATTAACGTATTGCATTTTTCTTACAGTTCACTTTCACAATTTTTTTCTTTTTTTTAATTTTATTAAGTAGTCAAAGAATCTTAAATGCATATGAAGTGACAGTATGATATGCATTTGGTCTTAAATCATAGTTTCCCCCACAATACCCACTCCCCTGTCTCTTGATTCTTCTATATTACACCCTTATAAGACATATAAATGTGTGTGTGTACATATATATGATTATAAACTTTCCAGAATTAAATGATGGTATAAGTATCATTTGACTTCTCAGGAGGTTGACTCATAGGCTACATTGTGGATTGTCTCCCTAGAGCCCTCCTTATCCTCCTTACCTCTCCCTCCCTCCACTACCTACATGTATGTGGTTCCCCTAGATTATGTGTTGATATGTTTTTGATGGGTCTAATACATGAGTTTGACTATCTTTCCTCCAAGGCTGGGTTTAGTTCCAGCCTCCACAAATTAGGGAAAACATTTGGTACTTGACTCTCTGGATTTGGCTAACTTTGCTCAGCATTATTTCTTCCATTACCATCCATTTGGGGGCTGCAATATCATTGTTTCTAATAGCTGAATAGAACTGATATATATATATATGTAATCTCCAGAGCTTTTGGATCATTCATCCAGTGAGGGGCATCTAGGTTGGTTCCATATTTTAGCTATTGTAAATTGAGCTGTTATGAACATTGACTCTGCTGTGTCGCTGTAATGTGCTGATTCTAACTCCACTGGGAAAAAACCCAGAAGCTGGATAGCTGGTTCATATGGTGGATCTAAGCCTAATTTTTTGAGGAGTCTCCACACTGCTTTCCAGAGCAGCTGTACCAATTTGTAGTTCCACCAACAGTGTGCTAGTGTTCCTATCTCCCCTCAACCCCTCCAGCATTTGTTATTGTTTCTGTTCTTCATCTTTGCCAGTCTGACTGGCGTGAGGTGAAATCTTCAGGTGGTTTTGATTTGCATTTCTCTCATTACCAGTGATTTAGAGCACTTTCTCATGTATTCATTGGCTTGCTCAATTTCCTCTGTTGAGAAGTCTCTATTTAGCTATCTGGCCCATTTATTGATTGGATTGTTTGTGTTTTTGTTATTGAGTTTTTTGAGTTCTTTGTACATTTTGGATATTAGTCCCCTGTCAGAGGGATCACAGGCCATGATTCTCTCCCATTCTGTAGGTTGTTTCTTGACTGTTGTGACTAATTTCTTGGCTGAGCAAAAGCTTTTTAATTTAATGGCACCCCATTCATTAATTCTTGACTTTAATTCCTTTGCTTTGAGAATCTTATTGAGGAAGTCTTTGCCAACTCCCACTTGCTGAATTGTCCTAATTTTTCTTTTTCTTCTTCTTCTTCTTCTTCTTCTTCTTCTTCTTCTTCTTCTTCTTCTTCTTCTTCTTCTTCTTCTTCTTCTCCTCCTCCTCCTCCTTCTTCTTCTTCTCTTTTTTTTTTTTAGGAGGACGGATAGCGAGAGCGAGCGAGCAAGAGAGAGACAGAGAGAATCAATTTTATTTATTCTTTCATGTGGCCTTTGTCACTCTAAGAGGTCATTGTGTACGTGGTGCTGGGGTTTGAACTTGGTACTTGTGCATGCCAGGCAAGCACCGTAACTGCTGAGCCACCGTGACTCCAGTCCCCTTAATTTTTCTTCTAGCAGTTACATAGTAATTGGTTTAATTCCTAATTGTTTGATCCATTTAGATTTTATTCTTGTGAAAGGTGAGAAATAAGGGTTTAATTGCAACTTCCTGCAAGTGGCTGTCCAGTTTGTCCAGCACCGTTTGTTGAATAGGCTATTTCTCCTCTATGTTATATTTTGACCCCTTTTGTCAAAGATTGGATGTTAAAAGATTTGGGACTTTGTCTCAGTGTCTTCTGTTCTATTCCACTGGTCTTGAACTATTTTGATATCAGTACCATGCTGTTTTCAATACTACAGCTCTATAGTATAATTTTAGATCTGGAATTGCAAAACCACCTGTACCATCTTTCTTAGTATTATTTTGGCTATTCTGGGCTTCTTGTTATTCCAAGTGAATTTGAGAGTTGCTTTTTCTATATCTGTAAAGAATGACATTGGTATCTTGAGGGGGGTTTGCATAGAATCTGTATAATGCTTTTGGTAGAATGGCTATTTTAATTATACTGATTCAGCCTAACTAAGAGCTTGGAACATCTTTCCATCTTCTCAGGTCTGTTTTCAGTATTTGATAATTTTAATTATAGAGGTCTTTTACTTCTCTTGTTAGTTTAATTCCCAAGTGTTTTATTCTTTTAGAGGATATTATAAATGGGATTCTGATTTCTTCTTCCACCCTATTATTGTTAGCATATAGGAAAGCTATTGATTTCTTGGTGTTCATATTATAGCCTGCTACTATGCCAAAACTGTTTATAAGCTCAAGCAGTTTTCTTGTGGAGTTTATTGGATCTTCCAGATACAGGATCATGTCATCAGCAAAAAGGGATATTTTGACTTCCACCTTTCCTATTCTTATCCTTTTGATTTCCTTCTTTTACCTGATTTCTCTAGCCAGGGTCTTGGAAACTATATTGAATAAAAGTGGTAAGAGAGGGCAGCCTTGTCTCAATCCTAAGTTGAGTGGAAATGCTTTCAACCTTTCTCCATTTAGTTTCTCCATTTAGCTGAGGGTTTAGCATACATGGCTGTCACAAAGTTAAGATAAAATCCTTTAATCCCTATTTTCTCTAGCGTATTGATCATAAATGGGTGCTGGATTTTATCAAAGGCCTTTTCTGCATCTATCGAGATGATTGTATGGTCTTTGTCCTTAATTCTGTTTACATGATGAATCACATTTATTGATTTGCATATGTTGAACCAGCCTTGCATACCTGGAATGAAGGCCACTTGATTGAGATGAATTAAGAGAGAGAGAGAAGCAATCTTTATTCAGTTTTTCATGTGACTTTCAGACACTTCCTTTTGTACGTGGTTCCAGGGTTTGAACTCACGTCCTTGCACTTGCCAGGCGAGCACTGTAACAGCTGAGCCACCACTCCAGCCTCTCGATGTGGTTTTAAATGCAGTTTTCAAGAAATTTATTAAGGATTTTTGCGTCAATGTTCATGAGGGGTATTGGTCTGTAGTTTTGTTTTTTTTTTTTTTTTTTGGTGTGCCTTTGTTGGGTTTTGGTATCAGAGTTATGGTTGCTCCATAAAATGTATTTGGGAGAGTTCACTCTTTTTCAATTTCTTGGAATAGCTTAATAAGGAGAGGTGTTAGTTCTTCTTCAAAGGTGTGGTAAAACTCAGTGGGGAATCCATCGGGTCCTGGGCTTTTCTTCTTTGGAAGTCTTTTAATTGCTGTATGGATTTCAGAGCTTACTATTGGGCTGTTTAGGTTTTCAAATTCATCCTGTGTCAATTTGGGGATGTTGTATGTGTCTAGAAATTTGTCCATGTCTTCCAGATTATCTGATTTAGCGGAGTATAGTTTGTCAAAATATGTTCTGATAATGTGTTTGATTTCAATGGGGTCAGTGGTGATCACCCCCTTTCATTGGTGATTTTTGCTTTGATTCTCTGATTCTTTTAGTTAAATTAGCTAGGGGGTCTGTCTATTTTATTTATTTTTTCAAAGAACCAGCTTTTTGTTTTGTCAATTCTTTTTATTGATTGTTGTTGTTGTTCTCAATTTCATTGATTTCAGCTTTGATCCTGATTATTTCCTGCCTTCTGCTGGCTTTGGAATTAGATTG
Organism: Aplodontia rufa; assembly: GCA_004027875.1. NCBI lineage: Eukaryota > Metazoa > Chordata > Mammalia > Rodentia > Aplodontiidae > Aplodontia > Aplodontia rufa. The sequence continues at coordinate 28,785 of PVKS010006047.1, forward strand.
TTCTTCTTTTTGTAGAGATTTGAGTTGGAGCATAAGCTTATTTGTTTGGGATCTCTCCTGATTTTTAATGTAGACACTCAGTGTTATAAATTTTCCTCTTATGAATGCTTTCATGGTGTCTCAGAGGTTTTGACATATTGTGTCTTCATTCTCATTCTCTTCCAAGAATTACTTAATTTCTATTCTCATGTTTTCTTGGATCCATTCTTCATGTTATTCAAACTCCCAAACTCCATGTATATGTGTGTTTTGTATGATGATTTTTGCTATTAATTGCCAGGGTCATGGCATCATGGTCTGATAGGATATATGGATTAATATCTACATTTTTATATTTTGCTGAGATTTCCTTTGTGAACTAGAATATGATCTATTTTGGAGAAGGATCCATGTGCTGCTGAGAAGAAGGTATACTCTGCCAGTTTGGGGTGGAATATTCTGTTGGTGTCTGTTATGTCTGTTTGATTTATGGTGTTGTTTAGACTGGAGATCTCTTTATTGTTTTTTCTTTTGATGATCTGTCTATTGGTGATAGAGGTGTATTAAAGTCTCCCAGTACTATTGTGTTGAGGTCCACAGTGGTTTTATGTCTTGGAGTATTTTTTCCACATAGTTGGGAGCATTGGTGTTTGGAGAGTATATATTTACTATGGTTATTTCCTCCTGTTGTATTGTTCCCTTTACTAGGATGTAGTGGTCTTCTTTATCTCTTTTGATCAATTTATGTTTGAAGTCTACTTTGTTGGATATAAGAATTGCAACTCCTGCTTGCTTTCTTGGGCCATATGCCTGGTAGATTTTTTTCATCCTTTCACCCTCAATATGTGGATATTATTGGCTATAATGTGGGTTTCCTGTAAGCAGCATATTGTTGGATTTTGTTTTTTGATCTAATCTGCTAATCTGTGTCTTTTGATTAGTGCATTGAAATCATTCACATTCAGTGTTAGAATAGTTATATGGTTGTGGTTCACAGTCATTTTATTTTATTAATAAATTCTGTGCTGTCTTGGTTGTCTATTGATAGCATATACCTTTATTGAATTTCCTCTGTCTATGGGTGTTGAAGAATGTTTGCTTGTTCTTCTATCTGGAATTTATCTTTAAGGATTCTTTGTAATGCTAATTTTCTGTTTACAAATGCTGCAAGTTTGATCTTATCATGAAAAATTCTTATTTCCCCATCAGTTTTGAAGCTGAGTTTTGCTGGGTATAGTATTCTGGGCTGCATGTTGTTATCATTCAGACCTTGAAAGATATCCTTTCATGATCTTCTTGCTTCCAGAGTCTGAGCTGAAAAATCAGATGTAATCCTTATTGGTTTGACCCTGAATGTGACTTAGAGTTTCTCTCTTACAGCTTTTAATATTCTTTCCTTGATTTCCCTGTTGTACATTTTGAGTATGATGTGTCTTGGTGAGCTTCTCATTTGATTAGGCCTATTGAGTGTTCTATAAGCTTCCTGGATGAGCATGTCTGACTCTATTTTTATATGGGAAAAATTTTATTTAACTATTTCATTGAGAATGTTCCTTATCCCATTCATTTATGTTTCAATTTCTTCCTGTATCCCAATTGCTCTTAGATTGTTTTTTCTCATTCCATCCCAGACATTTTTAAAATTCTGTTCGTGTTCTGTGAATTTTTTCTTTTCTGTCATCTGTGCACTCTAGCTTGCTCAGCCTGTCCTCATTCTCAGAAGTTCTTTCTTCAAGAGCTGAGGTTCTGTTTTCTATAAGTTAGTCTATTGTTAAATTTTTCCATGGTTCCTCTCATGTCATTGACTGCAAATTTTAGCTTTGTTATTTCCTTTTGGAATATGTCTATTTCTTCAATAATAGAGTTTTTCATCTCTTGAGTTTTCTCACTTAGTCCCTTGATTATATCTTCTTTTAGTTCATTTTTCCTTTTAGTAATCAGATCATTGATGATTTTTTCAAGGTTTTTGTCTTGGTCCCTATCCATAGCATGCTTTTAAGAGGAGTTGTGGGTTTGAGGTGAATCTTGTTTAGTATGATTCTTCATTTTGAAGAGCTTCTTCTGGATCTCTGAATTGAGATTCCCTGCAGGGAAGGTAGGCAGTTCTCCAGGTGGTTTTTCTTTGCAAGTCAAAGGGACATATCAGCAACCACCTCTTTGATGATCATCTTTCTGACACTGCTTCTGCCTGGGTCCTTGTTGAGCTCCACCTTTTGGATCCAGGCTCAAGATTGCAGATCTGAACTGGGGTTGTCCTGGGCACCTGACAGGCCAGGACCAGAAGAGGCCTGGGCTGGGTGCTTGTCCAGACAGGGATGTTCCACCGGTTGGTCCCAGGCATGGGATGGAGCCAGGACCAGAAGAGGCCTGGGCCCATCCTCCAGCAAGGCAGGGGCTGCTCCAGATGTGGAATCTACTGGAAGTGTTCTGAGTGACTGTCAGCAGAGACCAAAAGAAGCCCAGACTGGCACACAGGGTACCATGAAGGTGGGGGCTGCTCTGGATGGGGGTCCTACCAGTGGAGTCCTGAGTGCCTGCCAGTTGGGACTAAAAGAGGCCTGGACCTGCATGTGGGGCATCAGGTAGGTGGGAGGCTGCTCTGGATGGGGGTCTTACCGGTGGTGTCTTGAGCACCTGTCTGCCAGGACCAAAAGAGTCCTGGACCAGCACGTGGGGCATTGGGTCAGGGTGGTTTTCTTCTAAATTTGTCTGTGGGACAGACAGGATGGTCAAGACCCCTTTCGGGGGTTGGGCATCAAGAACAAAGATCTTTCTGAGACATATTTTATATCTGGTGAGTGGTCAAGCCAACCTACAGTCATGGGCCTCTTTTATTCCTCTTCAGACTCCCTGCTGTGTGCCTAGTGCACGATGGATACTGTCTAGGGCAATAAACCAACTGAACTTAACTAGGGAGGCCCCATTGAGCTCCACTACCAGGCTACTACAGTGCACAAGCCTCAATTATCCCACCTACACCCCTTCTGAGGCTGTGTTATCCCCTCTGTGGCTGGTGGTGTGAATTCCCCTCAAGGCCTCTCCCATTCTCCAGTGAGTATAGACTTTCCAAAGGATTGTTTCTGAGGAGTAGGGGCACTTCTTTGACCTTCAAAGCATCTTCAAGAGATATATATGGACTAGGTGCATCAGTGTTCACCTGTAATCCCAGTGACTTGGGAAGTTGAGGCAGGAGGACCTCAAGTTAGAGGTAAGCCTCAACAACTAAGTGACAATCATTGCAAAATAAAAATATAAATAGAGCTGAACATGTAATTCAGTGATTGAATGCCCCTGAGTTCAATCCCCAGTACCAAACAACAACAACAAAAATGTGCAATTAGGAAACCAAGACCAGACCAAATGGTTACAGAAAGGTGAGGCCCTTCATGCTATCAGAATTTGGTGTTCTGGATCAGCACTGTAGTGCTGTAGGACTGTGACCATTGTCCCTCTCTCACCCCAGGCCCTTGCCATTCTGCTTGGGGGGCATCACCTGGGGTCCAGAGTGGGTCCTGATGCCAGTGAGAAGGGCTGCACAGGACCAAGTTGGGGCACTTGGGAATCCAGGTCCAAAAGCTTCAAATGTCAGGTGTGTGCACCCCTGGAAGTGTGGCCTGGGATCTAGTGAGTTACTAGCAGCATACGCATCCTCTCTGCATGTCCATTGTCACCACATCAGTCAGTGGGGAGGACTATCTGGGACTTGGTGCGCTTGTGACACTCCTGCCTCTTCTCCTGGGCTGGGAGACATAAACCCATCTGTTGCTACCCAGGCATTCCTGGGCACGGGCAGGACGATCCGGACCAGCTGGATCGTCCCCCGGGGATGAATCAGGAGGATGAGTGCCGGCGGCCGAACCTGGACCTCCCTTCCCTCCCGCTGGGGGTCCCTTCCTCCCTGCCTGAAAGGAGTCAACCTCATGCAGCGGATGGCAGCTCAGAAATCCATTTATTTTCAAGGCACATGGATTTTTATAGGGAGGGGAGACAGCTAAGGAACCAATGGTGAAGCAGCAGACTGGCTTATCCCAGCCAATGAGGGACTGCTATGTTGGTGTTAAATAGCCCTCAGGCGCAGATGTGAGCTCTTATTTGCTCAGAGCGCCCACACCACTCCTCTTCAGAGTGGTGTGGAGTGCAGGAATACCTGGTTTGACTGAGGACCTCAATCTTTCCCTCTGATCCCTCCCCTGCCTGCAGTGAGCTGGAAGTGTAAGTAGCTGGTGATGAGGATGCTAATGTCCTCAGGAACAGCAGCCACAGTCACCTTTTGTAGGTGGCCTTCCAGCCCTATATGTCCCAGGGGCTTTGCTGAGACAAATATTTCTAGAAGTTCTTAGAGCAATGGCCTTGCTGGGCCTTTCTCACCCAGGTGAGGTGCACCACCTGGCCAATGATGACCTCTTCAGTGATGCCTACTCTCTGGCAGAAGCTTCAGGCCAAGGCAGAATAGTGGGCCATGACAGGGGAAGCTCCTGAACAAATTCTCTCCTCAATGACCATCTTCTAAATGCATATTTTCTGTACACTATCATGTGACAAGTCTTGGTCTGAGAGCAACCAAGAAAATAAAAAGGTCCCCACCTTCTGGGAAAACTGTGTAGTAAGTCAGGGATATTTGCCAACAACCCTAGTCACAGTGAGGCTGGAGCTTTGGCTCAGCAGTTTCAGTGCTTACCTTGCATGCACAGGGTCATGGGTTCAAACCCCAGCACCACGTACACAACAAAGTGTTGGAGCAATGAAAGCCACATGAAAAACTAAATGAACTTGATCTTCTCTCTCTCTCTCTCTCTCTCTCTCACTGTCCCTCTCTCTTTGAAAAAAAAAAAAAAAACCTAGTCACAGTGTCACTGGGTTCCAGGGTCACAAAGGAGGAATAAACATGAGAGAAAGGGAGGCAGCAGTCTCTCCTTTGCAACCAGGGAAGGGCTTCATGAAGGAGGTAAGAAGGGACCAACTGCCAAGGTGGGTTCTCCTGCTGGGGGACTCTGGAGAGTGGCTGCTTGGGGCATCTGGGGTACTGCCTTCCTGCCAGAATATTTTAAAAGGGATTTTGCATATGACCAAATCTCAAGAACTTTCTAGGGCAATTTGGGAAAGAGGGAAGTAAAGAAGAAGGTAGGAAAGGTCAGGAAGGAGGAGGAAATATATCAAGAACTTATTCTTTATCACACCTTGCAAATTATCACAGGCTACTCAAAATATCAATACCAAACAGACACAAAGGGACTATAGTTACTTTATTTTCCCCTCAGGGACCAGATATTTGACAATATAGCAATGAGGCCAATTGTTTCCTGCTAGATGTGAGACCTCTGCTCAGATGGACTCCTCTCTCAGATGTGGAGCCTCAAGAGGACAGGGCCTCAGTCCATCTTACACCCCATGGATGTGATCCTGAAACTCAGCAGTGCTCAGCTGCCCAACATTACTTTTTAATAAATAAGGTCATACTAAAAGTAAGGGAGAAATTCTGAAGCTTTGGAGTTCCCATAAATAATTTAAGATAAGTTGATGCAGGAGGAGGCCATCAATGTATGTTGATTGGCTGTAAAGAAAGTGAGGCTGGCCTGCCAAGTAAGGGGAGTTTTCTCCCAGGTCTGGAGGGAAGATGTGCAGAACTTCCCTTCATCAGGGCATCTCAGCCTTGCAACTCTAGGGGATGCACAGCAGAGAATTCCACAGCAGAGATGGCTTGTGTGACCCTAAAGTTTCCAGGGGCCACCTCCTAACCAACCCATGGTGTGTGTGTGACAGTGAGGGGTGGAGCACACCCAACCAACAGGCGCATAGAAACTGGGCAGTGTTGGTTTTGAACCATGGATGCTGTCTTTATGGAAGAGATAAGGGGACCCGGCAACCATTTCCCAGGGCTAAATTCACCCCACATGCTAGCTTCTCCCACAGTAGGGTCCTGGCTGGAAGAACTTTCCCTGTCAAAGCAAATTATTCTGACATTTCTTAAAAAGATCAAGGAAGACTTTATTCAAGATTACTGTGAAGAGAGATTGAACCCAATTCCAAATATACTAGGAGAGAGTGGAAATTTACCGCAGAGGGCAGGTGAGGGAGTGGATAGAAAACTACATTGAGGAGCTTAGTTAGGTATCAAGGGTGGAGGAAGATGATTTTTAATGTTGTAGTTGGTTTTCTATTATCATATCAGAAAAACAGTGACTGGGTAATTTTTATATTTGTTTTGTTTTGCTTTGGGTTCGCTGTGGCTTCCAGTTTCCATTCACAAAGAAAAAGCTCCTGTTCACTTTTTAAACATTTTTTCAAAAACTTTCTGACATTAGAGAACTAAGCTGAAATGTATTAAAATCCCAGTCTTATATTTCCAGGACAGTTGAAAAAATTCATGAGCACAAAAACAGGCAAAGGGAGAAGTTCTTAAAACTAAGCATGAATCTCAACATTGACAGCTGAACAGAGAAAGGAATTAAAACACTTTTAATTTAAAAAAATCATAGAAGAATGATAAATTGAGTAGAAACTAAAATTTACAAGCTGTTTACAAAATTTACAAGTTTACAAAATTTACAAGTCTGGAATCACTGACTGTTCGGAAACGACACAGATGGATGATGGGTGCTGGTGAACAGCAGAAAGCGATTCTAGATGAGTCTGTGTTTTCTTAGCTGCTCTCCCTGACATCCGTCTCCAAGGAAAGCCTGATGATTAGGTACTGAGCCTGGCTCATGCTGGCAACAGATCCAGTGATGGTAACCTGCCTATTAGTAGATCCTTTACCTGGGTTTGCAGTTTTGATCTGTGCCCCAGACATCTGATGGAGCTCATTCATTTTGGCACCTCGATGCTCCTTTATGCAGCCAATTGGAATGGGGAGCTCATGAGAAGCAGTCTGAGCAGACGCATCCAAGCCTGCGCTGAAACTTGTGTGGCCATGCGTCACAGGCAAACGAGACTGTTGTACTGCTAACTGGTGCGTCTCGGTCAAGTCTGGCTGTGGAATGGCATACTGTGCTTGTATGGTGTAGGCCTCTAGAGCTGGTCCCTCCAGGTCAGGGTTGAGGCACATGGGCCTGCTGATGTGGGTTAAGATTGCACAGTCGTTCTTTGACCACCTGCAGAGACTGGAGAACTTGACAGCGTGTTCTAGTAGGGGATGGTCATGCCCCTTGAGGAGAGACTCGGACATGACTGCACAGGTCTATTTGACACGCCCCTTGATGGATTGCAGAATGCAGAAATAATGATGGCCTGCTCAGTTACATTGGGGAGCATATATCCTGCCCTCGGGACTGAAGATCCTGTACTCTTTCTTATTTGGATTTTGGAACCACCTTTTTCAATTCTCTTTTTCAATGAGAGAGCCACTCTGACTAGCAGGAACCGCCAGCCTCATGGTGATAGGGATTCTACTGGAAGCTGTGCTGTTGGTCATACACCTGCTGATGCCCTCTTCCAGTTTGTTAATGATCATAGCAGAGGCTTTGAATATGGCATTAGAGGGTCTGGTCAAAGTGATAAATCTCCCAGATCAATTCTTTTCTTAGATGCTGGTACGTGTATCACTCTCCTCATGCATCTTAACTGAGTCTCCTTTCTTTTGGATGACACTGTCAACTTCCTTTCCATGCATAAGTTGCCATATGGTGACAGTGACATTTCCTCCACCTTCAATCAGAGTGGTGTCCACATTGAGGAGTGTTATGGGCTTTGAGAGGTCAAGTCTTTGGTCACTGATGGGGGTAAAAGCCAAAAACTTCAGGTGTGAGGTGACCGAGAGGAATAGGGGAGCAGGCAGGAAGGGGAAGGATGGGAGGCTGGGGAAGGGACAGCAGAGGCAGGCAGAAAGGCAAGGGGGACCATGCGGGAGGACAGAGGAGGAAGGTGGGCTGGAGAATGCACAGGCTGCACTGCTCTGGCTGCTGCCTCTGCTGCTCTGGGCAAGACTGGGTAATTTATAAAGAACAGACGTCTAATTAGTTCACAGCTGTGGAACCTGAAGTCTAAGGTCAGTCAGCTAAATCTGCTTGGCTCATGCTGCTTCACTTGTGGCAGAAAAAGAGGGGCAAGAGAGCAAAGAGAGGATGGGGCACGGGGATCAGCTGTTTTGGAACAAACCGCTCTTGTGATAAACAGCCCACTCTCATGGGGGCTGCATTAGCCCTTTCATAAGGTGGAGATTCCCATGACCCAATCACCTCTCAATACCATTACAACACCAATAAGCTTCACCATGCAGTGTGGTGGGGACAAACCTCATCCAAACCATGGCAGATATTGAAAAGGTCGGTGGGTTCTCAACAAATTAATGTAGTAGAGGTCCTTGCTGTAACGGGGCTGGACATGACAAGAATGGGGCCAAGGACAAAGTAGAGTTGAAAAGAGGGTGCAGAGGACCCTGCTTAAAGTTTGGACAAGGAGGGAGTCATTATTCTTCCTACTCCAAGGAAAGAAAGGCTCACCTGGGGCACAGGTTGGGCATGGGGACAGAGGGAAAGATTGTGAATGCATCTAAACCAGGCCATGAATTAAGGGAAGGGGTTTTAGAGGTGGCAGGGAAAAGCTGGGCCTCAGGGACACCAGTATACAGTCCAACTGAGGTGGATTGGAAGGGTGGGATTATGTGGGTGGGTGACAGTATCCCTCTAATACTCCTGCTGTGAGACCCCAGTGACTGCAAATGCTGTGAGAGAGAAGAAATGGATGAGGCCAGAGCCCCGGAAAGAACTGTAGAGGACGACAGCAGCAGACAGAAGAGAGAAAATCTCTGATCTAAGGTGGAAGATGAAGGCTATTCTGGACCATTAGAGAGAGCCATCTCAGGGCTCAAGAACTTAATAGAGTTGTTTGAGGATAGTGGAGAGGCCTCAGGGGTTTTGAGAGTTGGGCTAGAGCCAGAGATTCCTGAGATGCAGTTGTTGGAGCCCAATCCTTGGTCAGACCCCCCAGGTGGGCTCAGCCCAATGGGACTTGGCCTACCTCACTGTGGTCCTGGAGGGTGATACCCAGCTGTCAGGAAGGTGGCCAAGGTCTGACTCAACCTCACCATCATGGAAAAGGCACATTCTTTTCCTTGGACTGGGCATCCTGTAGCATCAGTGAATGAATACTTCACTTTTAAAATCTGCGTTTGAAAAAGCCAAGTTTCATGACATTTTTGCCCAGGTATTCCATTTCTGGGACTCTAGCCAAAGTAAATAATATTAAACTGAAAACAAGCTTTATGCACAAAGATGTTTATTGCAGTGGTACTTATTTTAGCACAAAATTGCAAACAATCTAATGGTCCCACCACAGGGAATGAGGATTAAGTACGTTCTTTCATAATCCACTCTGAACTATTTATTAAACCATTAAAAGTGATGCTTACAAATTCCATAACATGGAGTGTTTAAGCTGAATGAAAATGTGGGAAACAGTACAGCGCTTAGTGTATGAATTTATGGTCATCCTCAAGTATCCCTGGGGGATTGGTTCTAGGACCCTTCTATGGATACCAAAACTCATGATGCTTGAGTCTCATAAAATGGGGTAGTATTTGCATGTAACCTACACAATCCTCCCGTACTTTAAATCATCTCTTGATTATCTACAATGCCTAGTGCAATGTAAATACTATATACTACTCTTGATCTTAGCCAAAAGTCTGAGAAGCGATTATAAATACTATATAAATAGTTTTTATATTGCATCATTTAGGAAATAATGACAGGAAAAGTCTGAACATGTTAATTATAGAAAGAATTTTTAAAAATATTTTCAGTTCAAGGTTGGTTGAATATGGGATATACAATTCCTAGATACAGGGGGGTAATTGTATTTATTACAAGAAAAAAATAAATTTTAGTGCCTCCAGAATTGCAATAGCTTTAGATGATCCTCCATCTAAAGCTCAGCTGTCATCCTCAGCCACCTGATTCTCTATCATGTCTTGGATCAATGTGCATGTCATCTAAATACCAGGTAGTTGGGATGGATGCTTGTACCAAGTGATCCAGACAGGCTCCAGTACTCATGATGGGCTGCAATAACAGCTTAGGATTGTGTTTTAATGGCTTCAGACTGCAGAGGTATGTTCCTCACTCAGGTTACATGTTCACAGTGAGTCAAACATCCAGGGACTCTGCTCCTCAGCATCCTCAACAGAATACAATCTGATGCACCTGGAGTGTTGGGGTTTACCACTGCAGACTGAAGAAGCGCTGAGGGTGTAAGATGCTCACCCATAATCAAATGCTCCATCCAAGAAGTAACTCATCCCTTCTATTTCAGACTCAATAGGGTGAAAATGGTCACATGACCCCTCCGTGTTGGAAAGGAGAGGAGAACTGGCCATCTTGAAGCAGCAGTGCTTCCTTTGATGCTATCAACCAGTTATCACTCTCCATTGCTGGAGAGCCCACAACGCATGATCACATGGTCTGCTTTGCTTTCTCCTAGGCCAGCAGGAGAGCTGTTGCTTGAGTCTCCTTTTAAAGGTTTACCTGATGAGGTCAGGCCCACTCAGGATAAAGTCCCTTTCTATTAGTTCAAAGCCAAATAATTACGGGCCTTATTGTATCTGCACAGTTTCTTTTGCCAGATATTGTAACCTAATAACAAGAGTGACACGACATCATATTTTGGATCCTTCCCACATTCAAGGAACAGAGATTATGTGAACATGTAAAGCCAGGGACAGAAATCTCAGGGTCATATTTAGAATTCTGCCTATCACAAGGGTTCCCTCCTCCATAATCCTCAGATTCAAAGCACAGTCCTCCTAGCAGGGCACACTAAGGTATCCTGGGCTGCTGTGAGGATCCACATTTTTCTAGAAGAGTTTTTTTTTAAAGAGAGAGAAAGGGGAGGAGGGAAGAGAGAGAGAGAGAGAAAGAGAGAGAGAGAGAATCAACTTTATTTTTTCGTCTGAACTTTGTTTCTCTGACACTTAGTTGTGTATGTGGTGCTGGGGTTTGAACCCAGGTCCTCACACATGCCAGGAAAACGCTCTAACAGCTGAGCCATCACTCCAGCCCCCTAGAAGCATTCTTAATAGCTTGAAGGTCCTTGATCAGAACCAGGGGCCTTCAATAGCTCCCCAGGTAGAGGACCAGAGCAGGCAGAAGACAAACTTCCAATTCCCAGGTCCTCTCCTTCCTTCCTGCGTGGCCTTTGAAGGAAGTGGAGAGGGAGCCAGGTTGACCTAGAGAAGGGAACAGCCCATGGATGAGGTTGAAGTCACTCCCAGAGGGCCAGCAGACCCTGGACCCCCAGAACAGCAACACTAATATTTCCTTCTCACTAGTCAGGGGAAACGTAGGACAGGAGACTGGGAAGTGGTAGCAGATACATGTGGGACCTTAGTAGAAGATATGAAGGGTGTTAGGGAGCTGTCACCCCTATAGGATCATGCTTTGGCCTCTGTCCACATGGTCATCCTCAAGACATCCCCGTTCACTCTGCTGGCAGCAGGGCATTGCAGAGGGATGTCAGTGCAGTCAGCGGCTAGAATTCTGGCCTCAGACAGTGAGCCCAAAGCCAGTGGAACCTCCTGAAAGTCAGCTCTGATTCTCAGGAGTTTTCTAGAGTTGGACTTAGGGACTTGGGTTCTCGTCCTGCCTTTTTGCCCACTGTTGGCCTGGAGCAAGTCACTAAACCTGGCCGAGCCTCAGTTTCCACCTAAGTATATGGAGGTGGATATAGGATGGAAGGAAGTTCTTTGAGGGGAGTACGGGTCCCCGAACCCAGCTTCCGTCAGGTGTTCCACTTCCGGAGATCATGCTGCAGATCCGTGTGGTGGTTCTGTTTGACCCTGTTCAGGAGCGGCTATCAGAGAGACTATGTGGAGCTGAAGAGATGCTTCTCTTCCCCACCCTGGCCTGCTTCCACCCCCTTCTCTTACACTCACAGTTATGAAGGCCTTTAACACACTAAGTCAGAGAAGTTAAACACGGCCCCATAGCAGGCAGGTCACATGGCCTTACCATCCCTGGAACCGGAACCACATATCTGGTCCTTGGACAGCTATTACCATCGGTAGCTCAGGAAATATGGGAATGAAGGCACAGGGTTCATGGAACCCACTGAGCAAGTAGCGTGTTGGGTCCCCCATACCTGAATGCCAGTTCTCACCACACTGCTAATCAATATGCGACCTTGGGTAAGTCAGCGTTGTATTCTGTGCCTCAGTTTTCTCATCTCGAAAGAAAGAATTTGGGCTTATCTTAAAACATCCACTCGGTAGCCAGAGGTCTAGGGCCGAGCCTTCCTGGTTCTGGGGCAGCCTATTATAATTTTAAGCATCTTTTTTGTCATTTGCTTCTAACAGAAAGTATTTCCTTTGGAGGCCCCCAAAAGTTTACCACTGAAACAAGGTGGAATGGGAAAATCTCTAGGGAAGACTCCCCAGACTGGATAACCATGTAGAGACGGCTAGAACAGAGTGTGTTAGAAGATTCCATCACTGAAGACAGCTTCCCAAACCCAGAGAAGACCTTTGCTTGCCCGTCCTTGTGGAGAGCTAGCTGTGATAGCTGACACTTATCTGCTAGACAGTTCCATCTTCAACAGGAGTCTGTCCCTGTTATCTGCATAGCAATCTTTGGAAAGTTCCAGTGGTCTGCGCAGTGCCCAGTGCAGTGCTGGACTGAAGGTGTGGGCTCCCACAACTGTGCTGAGATGCAGGATGCGGGGACCAGGAATAAATGTGTGTTGCTCAACCTGCCCAGCCTGGGGTATTTCTCATGGCAGCGTGAGCAGAGTAACGGATGGGTAGGTTTGTTTTGCAATAGGCAGAGAGGTAAGGCCTGGTGGATGGCTCTAGTCTTTGTAGCTCCTTCTGTGTCCAAGCCATGGCGATGGCCCAGCATGCCCAGTCCCACCTTGCAGCCTGCAGGGCCCTGTGCCCAGCACCAGACCCTGGCCACGCCACAGGCAGGGTAGTTGACAGTACTCTGTGACAAGGTTGTTTTTATTGCAGGCGACACTGCTGAGAGGCTCCGAAAGCTGCCAACCTGTCTAACACGGTTCCACGAGAAATGTTGACTGTAAATTACAAGGACTTAACTTTTCCAACCACAGCTCGGCAGTAAATGACTCTCTGAAATGACAGATGGAAAGTTCAGTTAATATGTTTATTTTCTGGCTCTGAGCAGCCCCACCTCCCACAGCACTACTCAGGTCTACCAGATGGAGAGGAGAGGGGAAGAAGATGTGTGTACCCCCAAACACTCCCAGACCTGGACAGCCGACCCATGCTGCTCGTGCACAGATCACTGCTGTGTGCTGGACAAGAAAGCCACCCGTGAGCTGCGGTTCCAGGCCCCTGCACACAGCCAGCTGGCAGACTCCAAATCAGGAAGTCAAGAGAGATATCTTGAGGGGACACTGGCCTGACTGACAAATCACATGAGCCCTACCACCTACAGAATGGTAATTTAAAACTTTCTCTACTGGCCTCTCAGGCAGATGCCAGGAACGGGGTCAAAATTATCATAACCAAGATCTATATAACATTTTTTATAAAACCTGATACCGAACAACCCTAGAATGAAGGGGACATCATTATCTCTGTTTACTGATAAGGAAATGGGACATCAATGTGCCAGGGGTCACACAGATCGTCAGGAGAGCTGAGTCACACCTGGGAAGCTGGTCTCTATAACACAGGCTCTTGATCTCTGCTATGCTGCCCCAAAGAGATTTGCTGTGAAGAGATGTTGCATGCAGGGCCCTGTGCTACTCAGCAAAACCTGTCATCGCCAACCTCTGGGCCTCTTGCCTCCCTGTAAATACCAGCATGGCAGCATCAGCCGTCAGCTGGAGCAAGCACTGGATCCTGCTTCAGAGGACGACCCCTGCAGGGTAGGGGCAAGGCTCCAGCTCACCTTCTTCTTCCCTCCCTTCATTCAGAAGCTACAGTCCCTGCGGCCCGGCCCCTGCCACTGCTGTCCTAGAAGTCATGACCACCAGCCTCCACAGGATGTCACTCAGAGGCCGTGAGTGACCACTGGGGCAGATACCCAACAGTGGCCCACAGACCTGGGCTCTGGTTAAGAAGTTCACCTTCCCAGTTAGTTCTCTTGACCCCTGCCCTGTGCAGAGGTCTGTCTCCTTGCACGCCTCTGGGAAGCAAGGTGATGTGGTAGCAGCAGGTTTAAATACTGAGGCCGGTGACAAAAGGTGTCTTTGCCATGGCTGAGTCTTTCAGGATGAGAAGATGTTAGGAAAATGGGGTCGAGGAGAATTCCAAGCAGAGAAACAGTCAGAGTGAGAGAGGGGCGAGGCCATGTGTGGTGTGCGCATGTAGGGAAGCTGATAGGGTGGGATTCCAGGGCATGGCAGAGATGGGCGCTCACAGACACACAGACAAAGCCAGAGGGGCCAAAGAGCCCAACCAGACAGCCTTCGGGAAAGGTCCTATGGGCCAAGTTGAGGACTTTGGGCCTTGTCCTTTCAGAAGCAGTCTTTCTTTTTAATTGTGGTTAAAAATATTTAACATAACTTAACATTTTAATCATTTCAGTGGCATGAGAAGCGTTTATAGTGTTGTGCAACCGTCACCATCATTGAGCTCCAGAACTTGCTCATCATCCCCAACTAAAACTGTGCAACTATTAAACAACTCATCTCCCCTCCCCCGGCCCTAGGGATCATTACCTGCAAGTGAGATGGAGATGACTGAATTTTCCTTGTGGACCTGACCCTGGGCAATGAGGAAAACAGTAATAACAAGGACCGGTTACTGAGCTCTGCCCAGTGCCAAGTAGCTTCACCATGTGCTTCCGCACAATTTGTCTCACATCAACTTTGGGACCCCTAGAGAGTGCAGGTGGAATCAACTGAGGCTTATTGAGGTTCAGGACTTGTTGCCCAGGATTTGCAGCTGAGAGAACCTTCACCAGGGCCCAGGTACCACAGAGAGGATGTGGATAAATGCGAACACACTTATAATCCCTACATCAAGTTAAACAAACCATTGTGCCAAATTCCAACTAGCAGTCACTCAGGTGCGTGGAATTTGCAACTCTTCTGGTTGCCCTGGGGTTCAAAGCAAAGTGGCCTCAAGACAGATGCCTTTCATCTCAGTCACAGGCACCACAGGAAGTCCTGCCTTCTGTTGAAAGGCAGGGAGGGCCTCTCCAGCCCTCACAGCTCAATCAGAGAGGCCAGCAGGGGATTTTTTTGCCCAAGGCTGGCTGAGGGAGTCGAGAGTGGGTTCAGTCCGAAGGTGGCTCCATGCTTACCCTGGAAAGGAGGAGGGCAACAGGGCCCCAGCAGTCACCCAAGAATGAGAGTCATGAGGTCTTTGCTGAGAAGCCCCAGACGTCTGTCTTCTGTTACCCTGGAGAAGAAGTCCCATGGAGAAGGCCCATGTGAGAGGAGAATGAGTGCACCTGTGGTAGCCAAGGAGGAAAGGGTGCCTTCCTTGTGGGACCCCAGGGCCATAGGGGCTGGAGCCAGGCAGCCAGCTGGAGAGTCCAGGCTGCAATATGCTTTGCCAGAGTTGGACCAGAGGTCCCCAGTATCATGGGGAACTGTGCCTAGGTTCCTGGGGGATGTAGGAGGGGGTAGGGAGGGGGAACGGAATAGGAAGGACATCAAGGAGAGCACAGGGAGGTAGTATGGGGGAATCTAGTCTGGGGGGAACCTCCGACTTCCACGAGAAGTCCAGTTAACTTGGGGCTTAAATAGAGTGAAACATGGAACCATGGGGAACCCAAAGGGGGGAAACCATGGTCTGGCACCAGTATTGGCTTATTCTGTCATTACACTGCTGTTCCTGATTGTTTGTCGATGAACTCCTCCTCCTCGTTGTAAGACCATGTTTATCGAATAAAAATTAAAAAATTAAATAAATAAAAAGAAAAGCAGGAAGAGGGCTGAGTCATAAGTTCTAACACTCAGGCTTCCGTGGAGAAATTCAGGGCACATTCTCCCTGCCCTTGGCCATCTGTAATGCCCCACTTCTTGGTATCACTTCCTCAGCCTGGCACCTAACCACCTGTAATCCAGCAGTACTTCCCCAGGGAAGCAGAGCTCAAACCAAGGGGGTCTCAGGCCATTCTTGAACCCATAGTGGCTGTGCCTTCCACCTAGAATGGACACACTTTATTTCCCCTATAAAATCCTATTGAAAATCAACTTGATATCATCTCCTTCAGATGCTTCTTGGGATTCTCCCAATCAGGTGGTCACTGACCCACTCTCCTCTTCCCTTTACTACTGCTCCATGATCTCACAGCTGTGTTCTACCTCTAGGATCACCCTTCTGCAGAGTATGGTAACATATCTGGCAATGTACCAGCAGGGAGTGTGCCTCTGTCTCAATGGCTATAGTATCCACCATGGACCCTGGCACAGGCTGGTGCTTAGGACAGCTGCCTTGTGTGGATTAAGGAAGAAGTTCAGATCATCTTTGCTGAGTACAGTACCATTGCTAAGATGGTGGCATAAACAAAGCGTTATTTTAAGGTCACAGGTATGGCGGGAGTGGAACTGAGTCAGAGCAGAGTGGGTGGGCTTATGTCTGCTCCATGAGGTCAGTGGCCTCTGCTAGGAAGCCTGGAACTTGGGGTGGCTTGATGACGGGCAGCTGGAACTATATGAGGATTTCTGGTGACTTCTTCACTCAGCTATTTCGTGTGGTCCCTCATGTCACTGGGCTTCTTCACAAGATGGTGGCCAAAGGTCAGTGGGTCCAGGCAGCACTAGTGTTTCAGTGAACAAGAAGGAAACTAAGCTCCTTCTTTTTCTATCCATTTTTTTAAAAAAGAGAGAAACAACTTTATTTAGTTTTTCACATGGCCTTCGTTGCTCCAACACTTAGTTGTGTACGTGGTGCTGAGGTTTGAATCCGGGTTCCCGTGCTTGCCAGGCAAGCGCTGAAACCGCTGAGCCACTGCTCCAGCCCTCTACCCATTTCTTTTGCAAGCCCATAAGATTTGAGGGGCAGGGATATGGACTCCAGCTATTTGTGTGAGGGTGACACAGTCCCATTATAGAAGAAGATGTAGGACCAATGATATTGTTGTACCATTCTCTGCAGAATATAACCTGCCACAAATGACTAGCAGAGAAATTGAGCTATTACATATCAATTGAAAATTTCTTCTATTTCTCTTTCCAGAATTTCTGATCACCCTCTTCCAAAATCAGACTTGTAGCCGGGAGATGAAGGTAGCACCAAAAGGCTCACACAGTTGAGCTCATGCATGGCTCCACAAATATGCTAAAACAAAGCTCTTTGGCATGAATACAACCTTGTGCATATTTTTTTTGTTTATCTTTTTTTTTATTTTTGAACAACCTTACAAGATTTTAACAAAATAATATAAAATGTGTATATACTCTGGATATTGCAATTACCCCCAGGAGTGCCCCCCCATTACCCTCCCTTATCCCACTCTTCCCCTTCCCACTATATCTCTAAGGAAAGTATTAGATTGTAAAGCATTACATCTTATCTGGATTTAACACATGCTAATAGACCAATTTCCTCATTGTCCAGGGTCTAGTCTCTACCTCCACAGATGAGTGGAGACAATCGACCCTTAGATCTATTTAAAATATGACATCCCAGTGTCAAGAAACTTATTTCTTCCATCTTTCCCGCAGGATAGTGATTTCCAGAATCAGACTGTTTCTTGATTTAAGTTTGAAAACCGAAAAAAGAACATTAGGTCCTAATCTTCATCAACAAATTCCTTCCAGCCAAGAACTCCCAGGTTCCACTTTGTTCATCTTTGCAGGAATTTGGGCAAGTTTTCCCAAGAGTGCCTGTTTTCCCACTCAGGATCTCTATCCCATCCAATTGGAATGAATGCTGTATTTTTAAAGGTGACAGGGGTAGAGGGGGGATAGTTCATTAGAGCCATGTACAATGAAGCAGGGAAATATCTGTGCTATTTATTTTGAACATCTCAGCCTAAATAGAATGCTGAATATTAAAACACATGTTTGTTTATTGGG
The DNA here is from genome assembly GCA_004027875.1 of Aplodontia rufa. Lineage (NCBI taxonomy): Eukaryota > Metazoa > Chordata > Mammalia > Rodentia > Aplodontiidae > Aplodontia > Aplodontia rufa. Next base: position 46,692 of record PVKS010006047.1, read on the forward strand.
CAATTTTATAAAGAACTAAACAAAACTTTAGTCCTATCTCTTTCCTTTGAAATGAATCCAGAAGGCCGGGGATATTGAGGTTAACTGAACACAGGACTGCACTGTCCTCAGTCTAAACAGGAGGGAAAATTAGTGTAAGCACCCAAAAAAGCATTTGATTATTTTTCTTTAAATGCAAATAATATTTTTGGCCAGTAGGGCGTTAAGGACAGGCTTTTGACTTGGGCAAATAAAACCCTGTTCAAGACCCAGGCTAGACTCACCACCAATTTAGTGTCTTTTAAAATCCTTATGACTTTTTTTGAGCTCTTCCAGGTCATTGAAACTGGTCTGGAACCTTTGGGTAACATCTGGAAGAAATGTCTGTTGACAAATGCCAAAAACAACTTTTAAATATCAATCCTCTAGAAGCGGCACTAAAGAGGGCGGTGTCTTGGGCAAGGATGGAAAGATCAATCCATTTTATTGGTCTGGAGAACAGCCTGTCCTCTAATCCACCTCGCGAGGCTGATGTCATGCAGTGGGGAGGCACGCATCTCTAGCCTCCCTCTTCTCTGTGCCTTCAGCATTGGCAAATGAGCCTGTGGAAATTCGTGAGGGTGTCCCTCTTTCATGAGAGTGCCCATGGCCATCAAGAAGGTCCTTGACTTTTCTGGGATTTCCAAAGTGGCAGTACCACTGTGAAGCTCAGTCAATGGAGTGCAGAAGGAAGAGAGAGCCCCAGTGGAGCATGGCCTCCAGGACAGGACATGGACTAAGCGTCCAGCATGGCCTGCTTTCCGTCCACCATGTTCCCAGCAGCCCTAAGAACCTGGGCTTCTGCTTGAGCTTGAATGCCTGTTGAGACAGGATGCTCACTACCAACGCAAATCTCCTGTTCCATTAGGAGTCTTTGTTGAGCAGATTTTCCCAATAGTAAGCTGGACTATCAGGAGATTAATAAATAAAGACCAAGGTGAGGTCTTCCTTATTTGCATACCTCACATATACTCTGTACTCTAGTCTGGGCCCTTATGAAAGAAGTTCTCAAGGGTGAAACCAAAAGTGAAGCATATGTCCTTGGATAACTCCCCACTGAGGGGTCTGTTCTGGTTTAGATACCAGGTGTCTCCCAAAAGCTCATGTGTGAGATGTTCCAAGAAGGTTCAGAGGTGAAATGATTGGGTTATGAGAGCCTTAACCCAATCAGGGCTTTAATTGTCTGATAAGATATAGTTGGGTTGGAACTGCGGCTGGAGGAGGTGGGTCACTGGGGGCGAGCCTTTGTGGTATATATTTTTTCCTATTGAGTGGAGCTCCTTCTGCTTCCTGGTGTGATGTCTTGAGTGGCTTCCCTCCACCACATTCTTCTGTCATGATGTCCTGCCTCACCTCGGGTCCTGAGGAATGGAGCTGGATATCTAAGGACTCAGGTCTCTGAAACAATGAGCCCTCCCCAAACTTCTTACTAGAATTATTCTTATCAGGTCTTTCAGTCAGCAAAAAAGCTGATTAAAAATAGCATCAGAGCACATAGGACCAGCACAAGGATAATCTCAGGTACAGCGTGTTGTGGGGATGAGATATGGGACCTGGGGTATGGTGTGTTCTGGAATGTGTGAGGACTGTGTGCCAGGAGGGTGAACCCACAGGATGTGGAGAGGTTTCCCTCACGGGCTACTGTGCTGTTGAGGAATGAGGAAGTTGGAAACAGAAGACGAATGCAATCTCTTTTGATGTTTGAGGATTGCTTGATGATTCAGTATCCAGTTCACACAGGGCTTTGGAGCCACTGCACCAGCGGCTCTTGTCCTGTAGGATGGAAGCCCTCTGTAGTTTCTAAGAGATCGGAATGCCCTGATTACTCTGTGAGGGGGTCACTCTGGAATGCTGGGAAGAGTGGAGTTTAGGGGAGTGAGGCAGAAGCAGGAAATGGAAAGCTGGTACCATCATCCAGACTCTGGCCTAGACTAGACCAGACTAGAGTCCATGAAGATGTTGTCACCCAAACACAGTTTTTATAAAGGGACAGGTGTATTCATCAGGGTTATCCCAGGAAGCTGAACTAATGGGATATAACATAAATGGAAAGAAGGACGCTTGTAACAGATGGCCTCCCACCATAATGGAGGCTGAGAAGTCACAAGACGTGCAGTTGAGAAACCGGAAACCCAGGGGAGCCTAGAGCACTGTTTAAACCCCAAAGCCAGCAGTCTGAAGACCTAAGTTCTAAAGGAAAAGACCCACGTCCCTACCCAGGACAGTCAGAGAGGAAGAGTCCCCTCTTGTGTGTGTAGTCAGTCTTTTTGTTCAACTCTTCAGGTCTTCAACTGACTGGATGAGGCCCACCCACATTAGGAAGGGCAGTCTGCTTTACTCAGGCTATAGATTTGGACGCTAATCTCACCCAGGAACGCCTTCATGGAATCACCCAGAATAACATTTGAAAGAATATTTGGGCACCCTATGGCAACTTTCAGGTTGGCTAATAAAATTATCCATCACAGGAGGTGACAAAAGCCACAGTTCCCGTGTCTCTTGAGTCCAGATTGGGGTCTTCAGTACTATTTTTCGCTAAAAGGAATTTAGACTCTTGATCCCATATCTCAGGAAGGAAAATTAGTACTGCATACGAACTTGTTAATGATAAAAAATAAGATTGTTTTAAAAATGACATTAAGTTGATGGTGAATTATAAAAGCTTCCAGGTTGAGAACTCTCATCATCCAAGAACAGCATGAAAAAGAAATAATACAAATTGTCAATATATGAAAAAAATGCTCAGTATCATTAGCCACCAGGAAAATCAAAACCTTAACGAAATTCCATCTCATCTCAGTTGGAATAACATAAAAATTAACAAATAATGGTAGAGATAGGAGCAAAAGGAACTCTCAGACATTATTGTAGGGAATGTAAATTAGTAAGGTCATTATGGAATACAGTAGGGAGGTACCTCAAAAACCTACACATAAATCTTCCATATGATCCAGTCATCTCACTTCTGGATATGTATCGAACAGGAAATGAAAATGGCACACCAAAGAAACATCCGCACACCCATGTTTATTGTGGCATTGTTCAACTAAAAGAATCACCCTTGATGTTCATCAGCACATGAATGGATGAAGAAAATGTGGAATATTATTTAGCCATAAAGAAGAATGAAATCTTGTTGTTTGCAGAAAAATGATGGGACTGGAGGACATCATGAGACACAGAAAGACAAATGCTGGATGTTCTCTCTTACACGTGAAAGTTTTTTTAAAAAGTCACTCTGAACATAGAATAGCAATTACTAGAAGTGGAAGGGTGGGAGGGAAGACAGGTAAAGGGAGGCTGGATTTGAGCAGTACATACTGTCTGTACATGTCAAAATGAAAAGCACACTGAGCCCAATCAATATGGAAAATTAATACATGTTAATGAAAATATAAAAAGATATGTAGAAATAGTAATAATCAAGGTTACCTGAAACGAGTTGATTTTGTAAGAATCATGAATACATAGCAATCTTCAAAAGAATAAAAACTAATATATGCAAAAATTAGGAATTTTTTGTTTTATTACTTTTAATAAGTAGAAGTGTTTATATGTCTGTATTTACATTTTTAGTAAGCATGCATCTGTTTACAAAGCATAGGTTACATTTATCACTCTCTGTGTAGATAGTAAAGAATAAACAGGAAACTAACTACAAATAGATTAAAATGATTTTGCCAAACACGGGCACTCTTTTATAAGTTATATAAAAAGCAGGTAGAAGGGGAGTCAAGCAATCAGTTGCTCTTGAACAGAAATCAATTAAACAGAGAAGCCCACCAAATGTTACTCAATCAGCCTACGGATGATTAATTAGCTAAGCACTGAATCTACTTCATCTCTCATCTCTTAGTGGATGCAACCTCAAGATGACCCTACTAATTGTAATGCAATATTGATTACACATGCAGAGGTTTCCAATTATTATTTATAGGCTAGACCGATTTATCATAATGACAGGACAATACTTTAGGTACAGCCAGCTATAGGAAATTTTTTAAAATACATCATTTCTGGGAAAGACACCAAGTTTCAACTCATTATGTCTTTGAATTTAGACTTTGAAAGGCAGAGACTGAAAAGTCTGGATGTAGCAAATAGAATTTCCTTATCAAAAGAAACTTAACCAGTGGTTTGGTTTGGATCATTTTAGATGTACAGTCCTGTCCTAAACTAGAATCTGTATCCCTTTGTCTTTTGAAATGTTCTGCACCTAGTTTGGGTTTGCTAAGATTACTAGTGTCTGAAATAATTACTGAAGTTCCATGTCAGTGTAAAAAAAAATGAAACTTTGCAAATGACATAAATAGATAAAGATAAGATTCATTGAAACTCAGGAAATTCATAGTTGTGATTTTGTTTTTGTATCAAAACAACCACTAGTCAGAATAGTGTAGGTTGTGCTGTGATCACAGATAATCTCAAAGTTCCAGTGATTTTACACACATAGGTTTATTTTCCGCTTCCATCTTCATGGTTCTGCTCCACCATGCTACTCAGGAACCAGGCTGATAAGGGGTCTGCAGCTTTGTAGTTCCATCATCCAGAACATATGACCTCTTCAGGCATTCTGTGTGGTGGTCTTAAAAAGTGTTCAAAAACTTCCTTTACAAACTAGAGGCTGATTCACCTCCCTTGGAGTGTAGACTGTTCTTCATGACTTGTTTTTCTGTTTTTTTTTTTTTCTTGTTGTTGTTGTTAAGAGAAAGGGAAAGAAGAATCCATTTAATTTAGTTTTTCACTTGGTTTTCATTGCTCTGGCAGTTGTGTCTGTGGTGCTGGGGTTTGAACCCAGGTCCTCATGCATGCCAGGAAAGCACATTATATCACTGAGCTACCCCTGTAGCCCATGGATAGAATGTGCCAGAAGTAACAACTTGTGGCTACTGAGAGGAAATCGTGAAAGGCATTGTGAGAGCCTCCTTGTCTTCGCTTGGGTGACTCATTCTTGGGGAAGCTAGCTGCCAAGTTGTGAGGTTACTCAAGCCAACCTAAGGGTAGGTCCATGTCACATGGAACCAGGTCTTCTTTCCAACAGCCAGTGAGGAATTTAAGCCCTATAAGTGAGCTGTCACACAGGCAAATCCCCCAGCACCAGTCAGGAGATAACTGGTGCCGGGTCAACATCTCAGTTGTAATTTTATGAGAGAATCTGAGTCAGAATGACCAGATAAACCATTTATGAATCCCTGTTTCACAGAAATTATGAAATATGAAGTCTTTGTTGATCCTAAGATACTATTTTTGGGTGGTAATTTGCTATGTAGCTACCGGTAATTAATATAATGAGACAGGGCAAAAGAACATTGGAACATATGGTTTTAGCAGTTTCATGTTTTGACCCTGTGGAGACACATTGAATTTCTGCTCTGAATCTGTCCTCCAGAACTGGCCAAATTGCTGAGAGCCACAGAATCTTTCAGTGAACTTAACAAAGAGGAGACTCACATATCAACAACTATCATAAACCTCTATAACAAGCATTTAAAACATTAAAGACAATCTGATAATTTTTTCTTGTGCTTTTAATTAAATACTTGGAAAGTTTGGTTAAATAGATTTATAATAATGTATTAGGAAATTTTTAATTATCAAATTATATTAGAAGAGAAAATGTTGATTCTTAATATATAAATTATTTATTATTTGTTAAGATTTGAAAATCCATTAAATCTTTATCAAATCCAAGATGTAGAAAGGGTCAATATTCTTCACTTTGCACATAAATCCCTTGAACTTTAAATAATCTGTCAGCCTAGGAAAGTGGTGGGTGGATAAATGTTGCCCTGATGGTTGTAAAGAAAAAAAAAATAGATTCTAAAAGACAGGATAAGGCACTGAGTCTTAGAAAATTTTTTTTCTTCTTTTCTTTTCTTTATTTCTTTATTTATTTTGGTACCAGGGCTCTTAACCCCTGAGCTATATTTCAGCTCTCTCCTAGTTTGAGACAGGCTCTCACTAAGATGCTTAGGGCCTTGCTAAATTGCTGAGGTTGGCTTTGAACTTGCAATGCACCTGCCTCAGCCTCCTGAGCCACTGGGGTTACAGGCGTGTTCCACCACACCCTGCTAATTCATAGAAAGTTTCTAAGTGGGCATATTAAATTGAAGATGGTGACATGCCCGAAAAAGTGGTAAGTCAACAGGGATTCACCAAGGATACGCCATAACAAACCAACCACATTTCCTCTTAGGGCAGGCTATTCTTTTGGTATAATTTTGGTGGAACAAATTCAAAGACTTTTTTTTTTACCCTTGTACTATATATTAATTTATAGATAAAATTATATTCAAAGAGCATCAACCTGGTTAGAAATATGAACATGTGTGTCTCATTTCTCTGTAACTGTTCTCAGCTAAGAAACTTGTACAACACAGAAGGAAAGAACAGAAAGTCAGGGCGGTTAGTTATTATATGGATCACCAATCAAGGATTCAAAATGATTCTATTCAGTTAAGCAATGGTTGAAGGAACCTTTAAATAAAGAAATAAAGCATATTACTAAAAGCCTTTAGAAAAGGACAGAGACCCTGTATATTTTCAGCCTCTTGCAAGGCCAGTAAAGGAGTTTCTTCCTTCTTTCTCTTTTGCCTAAGCATAGATGGTCAGTATAAAAATCAGATGCAGGTGTTCGGCACCAAATGTAAAAATGAGGCACTGGTGTTGGGCACCAAATGTGAGTTAGGGTGCGGGTGTTCAAAAAGGAGTCAGACCTAAAAGCAGCTGAGCAAAGCCTGCCGGCCAGAGTGAAGACAGACTGGGGAAGCAGCACTCAGCTGGCTGGGCAGCAACTTTATAATCTAGGGTGGGCAGGGGAAGTTTGGGGTCCTTGTCCCTCTGGGATTGGCTAGGGACTCCATCAATTATCAGGCCATTGTGAGACACCATTGGGTTTTATCTGCCAGCATCTGATTGGTTGTTCCTTCACAGGCACACCCCCATCAGGCCACCTGAAATTGTCCTTACAGTCAAGGCCTAGGACTTACTTTCTGTAGGAAGACTGGCCATCTTAGAGTGTGTGTGTGTGTGTGTGTATCCCACACATGCATGCATACCTATTTGTGTTCCAATTTCTCTGCTTTCAAATGAGTGAATTAAATAAGGCTTACCCTCTTTCCCAGTCATCTTGAATACAGAATGTAAAGCTGAGGTCATCCTCCATTGAGCTTCAGAGACTCAAAATGAATTCTGTGCCAGTTGAGATCAAAGAGGCCTGCCTTTTGTCAATCTTGGGATACATGCCCAACCACTAATAAAGTCTTTTCATTTTTATTTTCAACTCGTTTTTTCTACGAACCATTGGACAAAATTCCGGAAAGAAAGAGGGGTGAGTTTTAGGCCTCAAATCCCTTCAATTCTGGATAGAATATAAGTCCAGAGCATGTGTGGCTGCTGGGAAACTCATGCCATCTTAGGTGACATTGCTTGAGTCATACAGTGCTCAGAAGAAAAATACTGACAACTCTTTATTTGGCAATGGTCAGACCTCAGGGAAATTGTGTTCACTTCTGAGTACCACCCTAGAAAGAGGTGACCCACAGAGTGCTGACCAAGACGGTGAGCAGTTGGAGGGGTGGGGAGGAAACTGAGGCTATGTAAGTCTGAAAGCTAGAAATGAGATGGAGACATGTTGATGGCTTCAGGCACTGCAAGAGTCTTGGGAGGTGGGTGTAGACAGAGTCAGCTCTATTTAAGGAAAGGGAACAGAAGTTGAAAACCAGCCATGCCTGGAAGGTAAGCAGCTTTGGAGCAAGGAGGAATTGCAGATGAGATTGTCTTAGCATGTAATTTTCTGGCTTAAAAGGTAGTGAGACTCCATCATTGGAAACAGCCAAAGGGAAGTTTGATGGTTATTAGTAAGGATTGAAACACACAATCCTGACTTGGGTAAATTGAGCTAATGGTCTCGAAATTCCTTCCTCATCAAGACTCCATAACTTTGAATTGGCTAACCCAAAGTTAATGGCTCAGAGATGAGCCAGATGTGACTCCACCTCCTGAGGAGAGCACTGATCTCTGTAGTCAGAGGAGTTAACACTCACCAGTATGCAGCCCTTTACTGTTTTCATGAATATAGAGGATCATAAGTTCAAGCCACACATACCTTAAGTTAGGTAAGGTCAGGCAACTACTTCTCACCAAGGAAATGGGAATGGAAACAGTGCATCCTTTCTGGACCAATGTAATTAATCACAGATGCTTGCTTGACATTTTTGCTCCTTCATCACCTGCACCAGGGAGGGGTTGCTTGTATTGAGATAGAGAGGCCCCATCTGCATTGCTAAATATGGAAAAAAAAAACATGCACTAGAGAGTTGCCTGGATCTGCCTTGACTTCATGAGAGCGAGACATAGACTTTTCTTGTCATAAACCATTGAGATTTCTAGGTGATGTGTTACTGCAACAAAATTTAGCCTACCCTGGGTTTTCAGCAGGGGATTCACATTCCCTGTTAGACTGGAAAAGCTGGGGAAAGGTCAGGTGAGACAGAAGAAGAAGTCAGCACCCCACAGGTCCGCCTTGGAGCACAGAACGCATGTATAAGTTCTTGTTGAGTCTCCAAAACGATCTCCTTCACTGTTCAATGTGAAATACCTCATGGGACACCGGTAGCCTTTGGGGAGTGAAATAAAGTTAAGCAAAGATACTGGAATCGCTATGTTGGCTCTGTGAAAAAAAAAAATCAAAGACCGGTCCTTCATGGGAGGAAGATACCCGACTTTTGTCTGCAAAGAAATCACCTCTCTGTATACACATAATTTGCTAACTTTGTAAAGCAGTTCCTTCCAAAGAACCTGAACTATCCTTATTTTACAGCTGTAGAAACTGAGGCCTCATCGATTCCAGATGGGCTCAAATGGGGTCTTTTGCACCTCAGCCTTTTTGTTAGGCTATAGTATGGAGATTGTATGACGGATGTATTTCTTCAAAGGCGAATCAAACGATCCTCCCGAGGCAACATGTCAACAGCCCTGGGCTGGAGAGGAAAGGCAGGGTTCCTCACAGAAGCTCCGTTTACCACAGGGCTCACCTTTGGCCCCAAGACAGCTTTGATCACTACGAAGTTTCCACAAACATGGAATGAACAAGGAAAAGATGGTTAGGTTTCAAACCTGATTCACACATGTGAGAAAAGGATAGTCAGTCTTCAGCATGAAGATCTCCTCAGCTTTCTTTCTTCAAATATCTGACAGCTTTCTACTTTAGGTTGAAATAGTTGCATATTTTGCTTATGTTTTAAAATTACTTTTTATCACATAAAGATTTGATGGTTAAAATCTTGTATGGTTTACTTTACTAATGTGCTTCTGTAGAGAACAAACCCAAGAAGTAGCCTGCCTGTCTTCAAATTCCAGTTCTCCTGGGGCTGGAGAGGTGGCTCCGTGGTTACAGCGCTTGCCCGGCATGCGCAAGTACACGGGTTCAAACCCCAGCACCCATGTGCACAACCAAATGTCAGAGCAAGGAAAGCCATGTGAAAAACTCAATAAAAATTGATTCTCTCTCTCTCTCTCTCTCTCTCTCTCTCTCTCACTGTCCTTCTCTCTTAAAAAAGTGCTTTCAGAAAGATGAAATTTGGGGCTGGAGTGGTGGCTTGGTGGTTACGGCGCTTGCCTGGCATGCACAAGTACATGAGTTCAAACCCCAGCACCCACGTACACAACTAAGCGTCAGAGCAACGAAAGCCATGTGAAAACTCAATAAAAATTGATTCTCTCTTTCTCTTTCTCTCCTTCTCTCTTAAAAAAAGATTATCTCTCTCATATTCCTCTCTTTAAAAAGAAATTTGGTTTCCCTGCTTTCTACTTCCTGTGTGACTTTGGGAAATTTCCTTAACTACACTATGTTTCAGTGTCTTGATCAGCTGAATGGGTAGAGTGGTAGTATCTATCTCACAAGGCTGTTGTGGGATAAAATGAGCTAATATATGTAAAGTGGCTAGAAAAGTACTTGGCATATGGTAGGTGTTCAAGAAGTAGTAGCTGTATTTCCTAAGTTCTTAATTGGCAGCCACACACATCCCAGGAGCTGTGAAGGGCTATTCTGTGCTCAAGTCTGGGCTGAGCCCTGTTGGAAAGTCTGAGAATGATGGGACTGGAGCGGTGGCTCAGCGGTTTCGGTGCTTGCCTGGCAAGCACGAGGACCCGAGTTCGAACCCCAGCACCACGTACACAACTAAGTGTTGGAGCAACTAAAGCCATGTGAAAAACTAAATAAAGTTGTTTCTCTCTTTCTCTGTCTCTCTCACTGTCCCTCTCTCTTAAAAAAAAGAAAAGAAAGTCTGAGAATGAGGTCATTCATGTCCCTCCAAAACCCTAAAAGTCCATCAGAAAACAGATGAAATGGGACTAAGAAATAATCTAAAGTTTGTGAAATGGGCAGTGGAAAGAATTTGCTATAGTCACAGTGTCACCTGACCACCTCTAGCTACAGTGATGTGGGGAAATTGTTTTAAAAGTCCCCTGAAATGAAAGCAGCCACCTGCAGGGAATTCTGATCAGCTTTGCTTTCCAGCTCTGTTCCTTCTTCCTCATCTCTTCTTTCTCCTCCCTCCCAGAAATCAGAGTGCCTGTTTCTATCTTGATCCAAGGCTCTGTACCCAAACCCTGGTACAGCAGGGAGAACAGCACCAGCAACCCTGTAGTAGTACGTGCTTGTGCTGCCCTTGAGTGGGATTCGTTAATGAGGATGAAACGTAAACCCTTATGAATATGATAATCATGGTTTCTATGAAATTGGACAGATGTCACAAAAGTGGAGAAAGATGGAACAAGAGCATCATGGGAATGATAAAATGATCGTTGACCTACCAACTTCTCTCTCCCTCCGTGCTTTCGATGCTGAACTGTACATGATACGGACAGCAAATGTCAACCATTAGTGCTCAAATGTCAACCTGTTCTCTCAGAAGCCAAAGTAATTAATTGATGCATCTAAATATGATGGCTAGATGGATAGAGAGTGTGCCAGTAGGTTTTCCATTGCTCTAACAAATACCTGAGATAAACAATTTTATTTTTTATTTTAATTTTTTTTTAAAGAGAGCGGGTCAGTGAGAGAGAGACAGACAAAACCAATTTTCATTTAGTTTTTCATGTGGGGTTCATTGCTCCAAGACTTCGTTGTGTACGTGGGTGCTGGGGTTTGAACTGGCATACTCGTGCATGCTGGGCAAGCGGTGTAACCGCTGAGCCACCGCTCCAGCCCCAATACACAATGTTTAAGAGGAAAAGGTCTGTTTTGGTTCACAGGTTTGGAAATTTCAGTCTGATTGATTGGCCCTGTTGATACGGCAGAAGCATGTGGTGGGTTCTATGTACACACACATCCAATGGGGTTCTGCTCAGCTATTTAAAAGGAATGAAAGTGTAATCTTTGCTGGTGAATGGATGGAAATGGAGAAAATCACGCTAAGTGGAATTAGCTAAACACAGAAACTCAGAGGTTGAATGTTTTCTCTCATATGTGGAAGCTAGAGAAAAATAAAGGAAGTGTGAGGAAAGGACAAGACTATATAAATGTCCATCAAATATAAATTAACTGACGAATTCAAGGTAAACTAGTAGAGTATAGGAAAGAGGCCACAGACACGGAGGCCATGGACACAGAGGCCACGGAGACCAAGGCCACAGAGACAGAGGCCACGGAGACGGAGAACATGGAGACCGAGGACACTATATATACTATTATATATATATATATATATACACTCAAATGAAGATCAGTAGAGGAGGAAAGGAACTAGAGAGACGGAGTGGGGGGTTCCTGGGGAGGGAATTGGGCCAAAATATGTTATTATAGTACATATGTATATGAATGTGTAACAACAAATCTCTTCAATATGTAAAACAATGATGCACCAATAAAAAATTTTAAAAAATTCAATGAAAAAAGTCTTCAGGAGAAAATGCATTCAGGTAGACACAGCCATTCTACTTCTGGACATTATATCAGAAAATAATTGGGCAACCACCCAAATGTGTACATGTAGGAAAGTTTATTAGATGATATTTATAGTAGCAAATCTAGAAATGTGTATTCCTGGAGGGAAGATCCAGGTTATTAGGAAAGCTGCATTCTACCATAGAATCACATAGGTTTGTCATGCTTCCTGGCCCTGATGAAGTTCCAAGGTCAAGTGATGATACAGTATGTATCGTATGATCCCATTTGGGAGAATATATCTCTTACAGATTGTGAATACGCATGTTGAGTGCTCTGAATGCATACACATTCATTATAATATTGCAGACTTCTAGAAGGTATGAGGAGTTTTTAAAATGTTTTTTAGAATGCTTGGAAATGTTTACAATTAGCATGCATTACCTTCTTAATCAGAAAAAAAAACCTAAAATTAAAATTGCTACTTCCATTTTGGAGGTAGGTGGAGATGAATAAAAAATGCTTCCCAAACTGCAAGCTGGATAGTACAGAAAACCTGAATTATCAGGAGAATGAGCCTGTCTTTGGAGTAGAAGTGGCCATGTGAAAGCCACAAGGCAAGGTAGCTAATGGGACATCCATTAGCACCAGATCGATAGCAGCCATCTGAAGCCCAAGTTGCCGCTTTTGGAAGGTTTCCCCTCACATTTAGCTGTGTTTGGGTAATGACCCTATGCAGGCTCAACTCACTCATTTACCGAGAGGTACTTTTTATAACAGGTTTATCTTGGAGGGTTTCTCAGGAAGCCACATAAGTTAAAGTGAGACGTTCTCTGCTAAACTTTGCTAAGATTTTTATGACTAATGTGAACATTTAGTAACACCTATTTTAGATTTTCCAGCACAGAATTATTGCTATAATGCACAAATTTTGGTCCTTGAACACTGCCTATTGATAACATAGATCCCAATTTACATTTTCATTTGTTAATTCTCCAAATATTCCTTGAGTTTATTTTTGTGCCAGATAACTGCATTAAGAACTAGAGATATGGGGCTGGAGAGGTGGCTCCAGGGTTACGGCGCTTGCCCGGCATGCGTGAGTACACGAGTTCAGAACCCAGCACCACGTACACAACGAAGTCTCAGAGCAGTGAAAGCTGCATGAAAAACTAAATAAAAATTGTTTCTCTCTTTTGATCTCTGTCTCACTGTCCCTCTCTCTTAAAAAAAGAAAAAGCCTAGAGATATTGGGGTTGAGCTGTGCCTGTCAGAGTTTGTGTGTTGATATTTTCTACAGTTTGGATGTTGAATACCCCTCAAATCTCCATGTGTTGGTGACTTGGTTTGCACACTCTCGGGAGGAGGTGGAATTTTAGAATGGGAGTTCTAGTGCGGGTTGGGGGGGACATGTCTCTGAAGGGGACTGTGGGACTTCAGTCCCTTCCTCTTCTCTTTTGCTGTCTGTCCATGAGGCCAATCATTTTGCTTGACCATGCACTCCTGCCAGCATGTGCTGCCTCACTACAGACACAAAATATTGGTACCAAGTGATCACGGATTAAACCTCCAAAATTGTGAGTCAAAATAAACATTTTTTCTTTATATGTTAACTACCTTATTATACCAGGTATCTGTTAAAATGATGGAATGCTGACTGATACAACATCTGAATCCACAGCACTTCAGGATGTGACATTTTTATTTGTAGATAGGGACCTTATGGAGATAACAGAGTCAAGAAGGATTTGTTAGAATGGGCCCTAATCTCATATGACTGGTGTCTTCCTATGAAGGGCAAATTTGGAGACAGACAGTCATACAAAGAGAGCATCACATGGACATGAAGAAGGCCGCATGCTGGCAAAGAGAGAGGACTGGAACCAGGCCTGCCAACACCTTGATTTCAAACTTCCAGCCTCCAGAATTTCAAGACATTGCTGTTGTTTAAACCACTAAGTCTGTAGTGGGGCTTTGTAGTTAGCAATAGCCTCTGCAAACCAGGGCAGATGGTGAGGGAATCAGGCCTGAGGGCCTTCCCTCAGAAGCCTCTTGCCCAGGGAGCGCCATCTACCACGTCCACACATAATGGATCTGGCTGGGGGTGGGACAGGCAGGATGGCCTGCTCCTCACAGAGGTGTCCTGCTCAGGGGCCATTCAGCTCTGCAGGGAATAGAATCCAGGTTCCATCCTGGCTGAGCATTTGTATGTCAAATGACACCAGCTTCACTGCAGGTGTCAGGGAGTAAAACCTCGAAAACATCATCACTTCATGCTGAAAGACTAAGTTGAGGAAAACATGGTTGGTCAAGGATTGACCGAAGGATTACCAGAGCTGTGTGGGCCATGGTCAAGGATTGACCGAAGGATTACCAGAGCTGTGTGGGCCACACCCTTCGAGCCTCCGCTTCATGAGGAGCGCAGGTACAGGACCCCTGGGAAGTTCCCATTGTAGACCCTGAGCAATTGCTGGTGAAGGACACTGTCCCCTGCCCTACACTATGACTGCTGGTTGGTGGCCTCAGAGACATGTGTCCTATGTCTCAGCAGCACAATCTTAAGTATGCCTCCTGAGCAGCTATTAAGGTTGTTTCTATTAAGGACACAGCAGATCATGTCACAATGTCACAGGAAAGCAGGGAGCTGAAACTCCAAACCTCGGTTCTCGTGTTCTGATGAAAGAAAATTTAGTCAGACACCAGAAGTCATGCAAGAGAATTTTATTATAAGTGAGAGTAAAATAAAAGCAGAGTAAGGGTCAAGCAGGGCTTGGGGGCGTCTCTGAGCGGAGAATGGCAAAGGAGACAATGCTGTCCCCAGATTTATTGCTGTTTTATGGTGGATTTGAAAATGGGGTCCTCCTTCAGCAGCCTTCACCAATCAGGTGTTCAACTCCTCCTTCATGTTGGGCAGCGGAGTTTTTGACCTTAGTTGGTCCTCTCCAGAACTGTCATCATGGCCATCCTGTTTAGGGGGCTTCACCTACAAGTCAATCCCATGATAATGTGGGCATTGGGGTCAATAGCGGTCAAAAGTTACCTCAGTGCACCTGCGCTATTAAAGAATACCCTCTTCTGAGCTACTAGGAGATACCTGGTGCCAGTAGCTTTTAGTTTCATCTCAACTTTTATGGGTCCTGTCAAGAGATGGTCCCATGATCCTTTGTTCTTGAGGCATTCCCCCTCCCCGTTATCTCTTTTGTCTTTGTTTACCCTCAACATTTGTGTACTAATGTTTTTCCATAGCTTATCTGCCTTGGCAGTAGCTTAAAGAAAACTTCAAGAGTAAACCTGGGGCCTTGTCAAAGATTTCACTGCTCATTGCTAGCTGCTACCTACCAACACCGCCATGTGTTCCCTTTCTTGTGAACCTCAGAAATAGCTTTAAGACCCTTTTGTGATTGTGACGTCGAAGAGCTCATTCCATGCTTCATCTTGGCTCATGCTGACATTCATCTTTACTCATAACAATTTTCATAACCTACTTCAATAATTGCCTATACAAAGAAGATATGTAGATATTTATACTTAAGGGCTGAGGATATAACTCAGTGGTAGAGTGAGAGTGCTTGCCTCAGGCCCTGGGTTCAGTTCCCAGAAATACACACACACACACACACACACACACACATGGTATTTATAATTAAAAATATTTCAAATGACTTATAAACTCTTAAACACATTCAGTTACTAAAATATTAGCATCATAGGAAATATTTGTTATAATGTTTATATATAATATTTTATTTTTATTTATTTATTTAATTTTATATTTAATGTTAAGAGAAGGAAAGCCCTGGGTAGACTTGTCTCTCCAAAAATGTCCCTATCACCACATTAGGAGTGGTTCCAGGAGCCCCCAAGTACAATAGACTATGGAACCACTCCAGGGAGAAAAACTAGGCTCTGGCCAGGGGCATTACTGGGCCCAGAGTAGGACTGTCTGGCAATATCCTCACCCCCATCCCAAAGGTCTTATCTCATTATAGTATCAAGTTCTTTAAAATTCAGAATCTTATCATCTAAGTCAGGCCTAGAGACCTTCAAACTAAAAGGACAAGTTGTTTGTCTCCCATATCTTCACCTCAAGATACCATGATAGGACAGACAGAACAACTGAACTGAGTCTTCCACCCAGTCAGGAATGGAAGGGAGGCACATCGCAAGTCCCGAGGACATGCCAGGCTCCTGCAGAATCTCTGCTCTGGGATACGAAGACATCCCTGAGTGGACGATGGTTCTGCTCCCTGCCAGTGACTCCAGAGTTTATTATCCTCAGCAGCTCTTGAATGCACTCTGTTGGATGTCTTTCTTTTTCTATAAGAAATGGCTGAGCTGGGCATGGTGGTGCACACCTGTAATCCCAGCAACTCGGGAGACCAAGGCAAGAGGATCGCAAGTTCAAAGCCAGCCTCAGCAGCTCAGCAAGACTCTGTCATCCCCTAGTACACACACACACACACACACACACACACACACACAGACACACACACACACACACACAAGCCATATTATTTGTAGCTAAGTAGCTTTCTCATCTTGCCTATTGATATTTGGGGGCTAAAGGGCTTGTTCAAGTTTCATTTCAGTCCCTACCACAACATCATGATCCTTTAGATCCTCCTGGAGACAAATCAAACAATAGACACAATATTTCTATTCATAGGTTTTAAAAACACAACTCTGGTCTTACATAGAAGTGATGAGGCTACATAAACATTTGAAAATATTAGGGGGCTATTTTGGTTCTCTGAGACCCTAAACTAATGTTTCTTTAACAAAATAAATACCACATTTTAGATTTGGCATCTTAGAAAGAGCCTATATAAAGGAAGAATCCCAAGTAACTTGTGTTTCATTATCTTTACAATAAATCTAATTCCACAAAGTGGTAAGCTGAGAAATTAAGCATGTATCATTTGAGATGGTTATAAAGACAGTGATACACATTAGACATTTGAAAAGTGTATTTTGAAATAACCAAGTTAGCTATTACTAGAACAACACGGAGTATATATCTTTAAAATAAGAAGAAGGATAACGGTGGTATCAGATTTTAGGGCACTCCATCCAAAATAAGGCATAAATAACAAGATTAAAACAAAAAAGACGAAAGGAATGAGACAAAGAGAAACTTCATAGTAAGATCATCGGTACAAATCCTATTCATACTAGATATAAATGAACAAAACTCGTCCCTAAAAAACAAACAAAAAATGAATTCAATTATATGATGTTCAAGAGAGATAAATATAAAACTTAAAGGTACAGAATAATTGAAATCAATGGATGAAATAAAATATATTAGGAAAATAATAACTTGAAAAAAGCTGTAAACTTAAACACTGCTAATAACAGCCTCAAATATATATCAAGCAAGTATTGTTAGAACAAGGAGAAATTGATAAATCTACCTTATTAATGGAATATTTTAGTACAATTTCTCTAAGTATTTGACACAATCAACAATTATCAGGCCTAAAGGAAAATATATACTTTTTCTAAGAGGGAAGCATTTATAAAATTTGATCAGATCTTGGTCAATGATACAAATTTTAAGCAAATTGCATCAGATAGGTAAGTATTATATTTTCTTGTTTTGACTGCACAGATGTTCCTTTATATTCTCTTTATGTGTAATTTATTTTGTAACTATTTTTATGATTAAAAATCTGTTTAGACTACATATATATGTGTATATATTCATATATATATGTGTGTGTGTGTGTGTATATATATATATAGATATATTTGAGACTACATATATATGTGTATATATTCATATATATATGTGTGTGTGTGTGTATATATATATATATATAGATATATTTGAAACTATTTAAAGCAATAATATCACCATACATCTGGTATTGTTCATCCATGTTAAGCATGCCTCGTGCAGGGCACATAGATGGTAGCAATGACTTATAGCGAACTACAAATGACAAATGAAGAAGTCAGAAAGATTGAAGTTGAAGGAAGACATTGAAAGTTCCTGGAATACAAATGCCATTTTACTGTTCCAAAGCAGTAGCTATATATTCTATTAAAACAATCAATGAATACTTATTTAAGCAAGGGATAGACTATATTATCCCTATATTTTAAGAAGAAGGTGGGGGCTGGAGCGGTGGCTCGGTGGTTACGGTGCTTGCCCAGCATGCTCAAGTACACGGGTTCAAACCCCAGCACCCACGTACACAACTAAGTGTCAGAGCAATGAAAGCCATGTGAAAAACTCAATAAAATTGATTCTCTCTCTCTCTCTCTCTCTCACTGTCATTCTCTCTTTAAAAAAATTTAAAAAAAGAAGAAGGCAAAATTCTAGGAACATCCTTTTGGGCTTTTAGGAATAAGTTTGTGTGTCACGTGACTTTCTCTGGTGAACTTACAGAACGAAATCCTTCTCTCCTTGGCTGCCTCAAGCACTTCAAGGGTGAACTGTGAGGGCTTTGCTCGGTTTTGAGATGCCCTGTCACACTGGCTGCAGACAGAACGCCCCATGTCCTTGAACAGAAGGCTGATAGGATAGGCTGGGCTTTTAAGACAGTGCTTGCTCTACCAGCCCACAGAGCCAGGGCTGACCCCTGTGCACCCCCACTCCCCTGCCACGTAGGTCAGCTTGACTGCCTTTAGGGTGTGTTCAGTGCTCATCCTAGCTTGTTCCTCTGCCCCCACGTCTTCCAGAGTCTGGCCGTCGTGGCAGCTCCTTCTCTCCTTTGCAATACACTTGGGTTGAAAAGTCTTCCTATTTTAGTTCTTGGCTTTGTGACTCAGACATGTTTCTCATTCCATCCCCACTTTGCCTCCTCTCTCTCCTGCTGGGAAGAACCCCAAACTCCTGGACCCCAGCCCTGGGACACCAATATAGCTGACATTCCCTGGCCAAGGCAGGCCAAGTCTAACCACAGTCTCAGCCCCTCATCATTAAGATAAGGGCCTTGGCCTGATCCGAGTCTGCTCAGCTCCTTAGATTAGTGTTGAAATGGAACTTCACAGTGTCTGGCCTTGTCACAGTTTCAAAAGCTGTGAGTAGTGGACATTGTTGGATTGTGAAATCATTACAACCAGTGTTGTCTTTAAGGAATTAGGCTAGCAAGGATCAAATTGTCTCATGCATGGCAAGGCTAAGTAGTGTTTATTTTGTTGCTGTTATTTAAACTTACATTTAGTTACTATTATTACTACTACTAGTAGCAGTAGTACCAGAATTTGAACCCAAGGGCACTTAGCCACATCCCCAGTCCTTGTTTTAAATTCTTTATTTTGAAACAGGGTCTCACTAAGTTGCTTAGGGACTCACTAAGTTTCTGAGGCTGGCCTCCAACCTACTATCCTCCTGCCTCAGCCCCCCAAGTCACTGGGATCATAGGCATGAGCCACCGTACTTGGCATTCAGTTGTCTTTCCATACCAAGTTTTGACTTTGGTATGAGCTGAGTTGTATCCTCTTTGAATTCATTTTTTTCAACCCCTAACATGCAGAATAGGACTCTCTTTGGAGAGAGCAGCTTTAAAGGGGTGATTAGCTAAAACGATGCACTAGAGTGCACTGGATCATGGTTGGTCAGCTTGACTGCGTTGAGAGATGCTTAGAAAATTAGTGCTGCACATGGTGAATGTGTCTGTGAGGGTGTTTTCAGAGGTCATTGGCATGTGGATCAGTGAACTGAGTGGAGAAAGCCCACTCAACGTGAGTGGCTCTGTCCCGTAGGCCAGGGGCCCAGATGGATGAAAAATGCGGAGAAAGTTCTTGTGTCTCCTCTTATTGAACAAATGAAGATTTTTTGTTTTCTTTTGCTGCTGCCATCAGAGTCCAACTTCTTCAGCCTTTGAACACATGCTCTCACCAGTGACTCTCCAGGGGTTTCCAGAGCTTCAGCCTCAGTCTGGGGCTGTACCAACGGTCCTTCTTATTCTGAGGCTACCAGCTTCTTGGACTGAGCAGCAACCAATTTCCCTAGATCTTCAGTGGCTATGGGACTATCCAGCCTCTGACCATGTAAGCTAAAGTAATAAATCCCCCTTAATAATATATTCCATTAGTTCTGTTCCTCTGGAGAACCCTGACTAATACACTGGAGTAGACCCTAATCCAACAGGACTGTTGTTTTTATAAGAGGAGATTAATACACAGCACACACACACACACACACACACACACACATATAAGACCAGTTGAAAACACCATCAACAAGGCAAAGAGAGAGGCCCCAGGAGAAGCCAACCCTACCTAAACCTTGACCTTGGACTTCCATCTTCCTAAACTGTTAAAAAATACATTTATTTTTGTTGTTTCAGCCAACAATTTTGGCCATTTTGTAAAGACAGCCCTAGAAAATGCATACACAAATATAATTTAGTTATTATGGGGTGGATTTGGTTATGAAAAAATGGGATATTCACTGGCTTAAGTTGTGTCTAAGGGCATTTCAAACTTTAAAACTCACCATAAGTTGAAAAGAATAAAGTCCTATGCTTCAGTTGGCAAGGGATGCTCCTTTTGGGGTCACCAGAGCATCTCAACACTTCCTGTGAATGTACCCCAGAGCAAAGCACCTATCCTGGGGGCCTCTGGGTAGCCTCAAGCTTTGAAGGCCTTAGCTATGGTTCTCATTAGGAAGATAGAAAAACAGAAAGCATGTGGGAGTATTTATAGAATCCAGGGACCAAACAGTGCTTTACAGCAAAGGGTTAAAAAAGAGTTGGATATTTGAAATGACCAGGCCCAGGCTCTGGGCCTCCCTAACACTGGGTCCCTTGTGTGATGAGATACCACATGTGAGCTAATAGGTGTCTTTGGACCCTGCTCCATTTTTTTCTGGCCATCTGTGTCTGAGCACCTTCCCAACATGAAGGAGGGCGAGTCCTGCCACAGCAGAGCACGACTTGCTCCTGGCTGGAGCAACAGCACGCTCGCTGTAGCATGTTCCAAAGGTGACTCTGTAAACTCTGTCCCTGGAGCACTGTTTAATGGCAACCTCACCTCGGCAGGTCTATTTTGAGTATCCAAGAGTCTCTCTTGAATGGCCATTGTGTAACCCCCCCGATGTCTGCTGCTAAAAAGTTTGCTGTTTCCAAAAATAATCTCTAAATGATGGTTAACATGACTCTGGCATCATTAATCCTCTCTAAATAAGTGAAAGGGAACTCATGCCCAACTCTTGGCATAGCCACAGAGCAGGTCTTGGAAGAGGAGATGGCCATGACTTCAGTCCTTGGCAGAGGGCCGCAGGCTAGATGGTGAGCCAGGCAAGAGGCAAGAACACTGGGCACAGTCTGTCTGGCATGGGCATTTCCTTCTGGTTGGGTCCAGGGAACACTGAAGCTCCTCTATCATTCTACACACAGCTTTAGGTGTCTGTGACCTGAACTGGCCACACATATCCTTGGATGTCACGGTTTCACCTTCCAAAGAGCTTCTTCATAGGTACATGAGTACCAGGTTACAGTCACCACGTTGACCTTATTTGTGAGAGTAGTCTCTCTCATCTCCCAACTTAGTGCTATCATTGACTCAAGAGAGAGAACAAAGACGTCCGGACATGACTGCCTCAACATGGTTTCATTTGAAGCTGATTTTTTTAGGGCTAGAGCTTCGTTTTTGGACTGAGCAGCAGCCAATTTCCCTAGATCTTCCAGCCCCAGAAGAAAACTGTGTACCTCTGGGTGCAGACTTTCCTTCTATGGACCTTGCCCCAGTTATTCAGGGTTCTGGTTTGAACCATTTGAGCCTGGGAGGAGATGGATGATGGAGTCCACAATGGAATGGGAAATGGTTAGTTATAAAGGTTATTATAAAATCTTCACACCTTCAGTCCCCACTTTGCAGATGAGATGATGAGGTCCTGGAAATCCACTTATTTCTTCCAGGACACTACACTTGTGAATGGGACTCAAACACAGTGTATCTGTTGATTGGAGTCTATGATCTTTACCTTCTCCCTCATGCTAAAGCTGAAAAGAGGTTAGAGTCAGTCCAAGGGAGATAGGTAGGAATGGGGAAGGAGCCAAAGGATGACTTTGAAGGTGAAAAGAAAACTTCCGGGGCTTTCTCAGAGCAATGAGGGAGATGTCAGAAGGCAGGCCCTGGAGATGGTCCACGACCAACTCCAGGTTCATAAACATCTGAACTGTGGTAAGTTCTTGCCTTTAAAAGATGGATCCTTCCTTATACATTGGAGACGCTGGCTGACTAGGAAGGGAGTTCATGTGCTAGAAAGTTCAGAGACTGGGATTAGGTCTAGCCGTATAACTTACTGGGTAGGTCACCTGGGGAACATCACTGGACCTCTCTGTGCCTTTTTTTCTTTTTAGGAGACAAAGGCAGTGTGAGAGAGAAAGACAGAATCAATTTTATTTAATTTTTCATGGATTTTAATTGCTCAGACACTTCCTTGTGTATGTGGTGCTGGGGTTTGAACCCGCAAACTTGTGCATGCAAGGCAAGCGCTGTAACCACCGAGCCATCAGTCCAGCTCCTCTCTGTGCCTATTTCTTCTTCCAGAAAATGAAAATGGTACCTTCCATCTTCTAGTATCCTTGAGAGGATTGCAGTCCTTGCTGGGTGTCCCTTCTTCACCCTACACATGTCAAGGGCACGTGTACACCAAGTTTCTCCCTCCCTGCTCAGGACATTAGGAGGTGTTGAAGTCAAATGGAAAATGTAGGCTTCATCCACAGAGCCTTCCTTGTTTGAGTGAACTGAATCTTTATTTTTCTTTTACAAGCAAAGAGCTTTTCATTAATTTGTGCCAGACCATTTAATATATTCTACAGAGTTCTTATTTCACTTAATTTTCTGAATTTCCAAGAAAGTTTCAGGTTTTGGTTTGGTGAAAGACCTTGAAGGGACTCAGAGAAATAAGAGGAATGAAAAGTAATTTCATTGCAACAAAACTTCAGTTTAAGGATCTCAAGAAGAAATAAGCACAATTGAATGGAGGTGGAGTTTTCCTTAAAGGTCTCCATCTTGGTCCTTTTTAGACAATGTAAGAGTGGCAAGAGTTCAAGTTAGCAGTTGAATGATATAACAAACATATTTTGTTAGTTTTCTAACAAATAAGCCCTGAATTGTGGGGAAAGAGATGCTTTTTAAGAAACATTTACTATAACTACCTAGAAATATGGTGACCCCTCTGGGAAGGTGTTTCCACTTGGAAATAAGTTCATGCTTCTGAATTGTTCCTCTTGTGAGCTCACTGAAGTGTAGGGAGCTCCAGTGACTTGCTTGAAGTCCCAGAGCAAGTGGGGGAAATCTTTCAGACCTGGCAGATCCCCGCAAAAGCCTTCATTTCATTCAGGAGAAGGAGATTGGGAAAGAGAGAGAAAGATCAAAAGAAAGCAATGGGATCATGCTGGGAGGGTGGGTCAGGGCATCCCAACAGTGATATTTTCTAGAAACATTTTATTTCTTTATCATTTCAATCTGTAACAGAATAGGTAAATAACCATGCTTTCCATTAATACAAAGAAGGTAATTTTTCCTTGGCCCTTTTTAAATTCTCTGTGCACTCCCTATGAAATTTCACCTGCTTTTAAAGCTTCAACTGCCACTCAACCAGCTAACTCTGAAATCGGAAGCCCTGATCTCAGTCTCACTTCTGCTCCCTGCATCCTCTTCTTAACATCTCTGTCTGAGTACTTCCTGATACTACCAACCCAACACGTTCAAAACTAAGATGATTATCTTGCAAGAAAAGAATATAATGCCCACTGAGAATATTAGCACCAACCCAAATAAATTATTCCTATTGTTTGCATGAAACAGGTGCATATGTAGAAATAACTGTATTATAGTCTGGAAAGTAAGGAGATTTCTGACCAGAGAAAGTGCCTCTGTTACTTGGATGATTCCCCATCACCTGCACAGCCCGTGTCCTGACATCCTGGCAGCTCTAGAATCATAATCCCAAAAGACATAATTCCATATGCTATAATCTCAAATGGTGAAATTCCTAACGTTCAAGTTCAGAACCCCGCATTTTCCATTGAGAAGCAAAAATACAACAAAAAGGGTTATATCAGAGAAAACCAAATTGAGGGGGATGGGAGGGGCTAGTATATTTTTAGCCACATACAGTGATCCACTGAGATTTGTGATAAATCTCATTAAGCTTTAGGTTGTCTGTCATGGTATTTCAGAATGACTGCAGTTTACAAAGCTGCAGTTATATGGCCAGAACTGCCAGCCATAGTAACACGTATTTATACCTTTTGGTTTTTTGCGTATTTCTTTATGAATATAGTTCATCTTTTCATAACTTTTTACTTATGTGACTCTCATTAGGGTATCTGTTTATGCTTGCAAAAATATGTGTATTATTGATTCCCCATTCTCTCTTTTTTTTTTTTAAGAGAGAGGGACAGTGAGAGAGACAGTGGGAGAGTGAGAGCGAGATAAATAATTTTTATTTAGCTTTCATACAGCTTTCGTTGCTCTAACACTTCATCATGTATGTGGTGCTGGGGTTTGAACTCACCTACTTGTGCATGCTGGGCAAGTGCCATAACCTCTGAGCCACCCCTCCAGTCCCCACCGCTCCCCTACATTCTCTTTTAAAAGTATAAATAAATGTCATGAAAAGTTTTTTTCATTAGTTTGTTTCGGATTATATTTTCAGAATTTTGATCTTCCTGGAGTTTAGACTTTGAGGATTTTAGAGTTTAAGTATTTTCTATCTTTTGAGATTTTGATCATTTAGATTTAAACAGTTAGGATTATGGCATCCAGGATTGGGGCTTTCACTTATGGCCCAAATCCCTCTAATATGTCCAGCTGGAAATCTCCTACCAACCTACACCTTTCTCCTCCAGCTAGGGTTTCTGGATACATTAAAGGAATGCCTAGTTAAATCTGAATGTGTAATAAGTAACAAACACTGTTTTTCCATGCAACCCTTGGGATATTCTTGTACTAAAATTTTGTCCTTTACCCAAAATTCCAATATAACCAAGTATCTTATCTTCTCATTTGCTAAACGTGGAAAGTCTGCCTCCAGGGAGAAAAGCCACTTGTCATTCAATTAACATTTTTGGTTATAGCTTCTTTTCTGATTATAAAAATAGTACATGCCTACTATAGAAAATATGGAAACGTTAAAAAATGTAGAAGAAAGCAATTTAATATACTATTGTGAATACTTGAAAGACTCCAATACTTGAAAATTGTGGACTATTTCCTGCATTTTACATAGCTGAGATATTTATGTATAGGTTTGTATATTTCTTGGACTGAACATCGCACTATCATTTTCATTGCTAAATTGCTTCTTCAATGAGTTCCATTACCAAATACAACTTCCTTCCCTTGTTGTTTTAGAAGTTGGTGTTTTTCAGTTGTTTGTCTTTGCAGATGAAACCCTGTTCACACTTTTTCAATTATTCCAAGACA
Source organism: Aplodontia rufa (assembly GCA_004027875.1). Taxonomy (NCBI): domain Eukaryota; kingdom Metazoa; phylum Chordata; class Mammalia; order Rodentia; family Aplodontiidae; genus Aplodontia; species Aplodontia rufa. The sequence goes on from PVKS010006047.1 coordinate 71,989, forward strand.
TGTACAGATGGCCCCTGACTTGTAGTGGTTTCGCTTGAAATGTTCTGGCCTTACGACCGGGAGAAAATCACATGCATTCAGTAGAAACTATACTTCTAATTTAGATGTTTTACCAAGTTCGTGGGACGCAGTGTGATCCTCTCTCAAGATGCTGGGCAGCAACGTGAGCCACAGCGACAAGAAGGCCTTACTCCTCCCTAAAACCCACACACAAATCAAGATCATTGAATTGAAAAGCAAAAACAAAACCACAAAATAATGCCTTCAATTCCAAGGCTGAAACAATGGGCTCTGGAGTGATCTCTTCCTGGGTCATGCAAAGGAGTTCATTTCCTGCCTTAGGCCTTCCTTAGACTAGCATTCTCCATCTTGAGATACTGCCTTAAGTAACAAGAGTTGTTAAAACCGCCCAATCCCCCAGCCCAATGCTGGAGAATGTGTATCTTTTTAAAGAGCTTCCTGCATAGCTTTGATATGCAGCCAGGGTTGAAGACACTCAAATTACGAGACTTTGCAGCTATTAGTGCTAGTACAGAGACCAGAGACCACACAGGAATGCCGTAAGGTGTCCAAAGCTGGGTCTCAAGGGGACCAGCTCTTTGCTTATCCATCAGGTTCCATCCTGTGTCTGCTGCTTCTCTATAGGACAGTTTCCCCTCATGGCTTCTGCTGATATCTTCCCTGGGTGTGGAAAATGACCTTGTGCCCCTAAGGCCCAGTTTAAGCACTCATATTTCCAAGGCTTCCCTGATGCCCTGTGTCCCCCACCCTATGGACTCGTGTTGTAGCTCCCTCCTCCTTGAGACCCTGAAGATGCATACCCCACCCCAGCATGCTGTCAGTGTAGGCTTAGTCTTTCTGGAGACCGAACATAAACCTCTCAAGGATGCTCTGTCCACCTCTTCAGCACTCAGCTCAGGTCAGCCCAAGATAGGGATGTAGGGAGGGGGCCAGTGGCCATCATTCATCATTTCTAGAGCCCACCCTCTTCACCTGAAGGGACAACTTTGGAGAATGCAGGGCCTGTTCTGTTCTGAAAACACTTTTCACTCTAGGGCTAACTTTGGCTCTGAAGTCAGAGCCACTTTTCTGACCATTCTTTGTCCTTCCCAGGCAGGGACAGTGACTCCCCTAGGCAGCCATATATAGGGCAGGAGGAAAATTTCATAAGTGATGCAAAGAACCCAATCCAGGGAAAACTGGGTTTCCAGATGAGGCTTTCAGGGTAAGTCTCTACCAGTTTGGGTTTTCGTAGGAAAATGCCACAGTCTGGGCCACAAACCATCACACAGAGCCTAGGGCTTCCATGTCTGAATTTGGATAACACGTGAAGCCCGTAACAGGGAACATGAGGATATAAGGGCATGAGACCAAGGGAGAGAACCCAAGAATCGCAGGAGAGCAGCCACATGATTCAGGGACATCAAGTTGTCCAGCTTTGTTGGGGTGAGCATGTCATGGTCATGAGAATTAGAGATGAAGCAGAGGCTGCTCCTTGGACTCTAACCTGAGACTTTTCCTGAGTCACATGAAGAGATGAATGAAGAGTCACCTCTTTAGGTTACTTAATAATGTCATCTTGGAAGACCCAACACTCTCCTGACTCCACAGATCAGTGGACAGTCAACAGCTGTTTTGTGAGGACCAGTGATGCAAGAGGTGCTGTGTTATGTAGCTAGTGTAGCTCACTTTCCTGTGGGGCTGACAGACAACCACATCGTCACATGCATGTGAGGTGTTTGGGCTGCCAGGCAGGTTGATGTATGCCTTGCAACTGGGTTCACCTGATGGGAGCGGCATGAGAGGACAGTAGGCCAGGGCTCTCCCAACTCTCACCTTCTTCAGGCCCTGGGCTGGCCATACCTACAGAAGTAAGGTTGAGAGGGACACTCACTGAACTCTGGGTCCTTCTGGACTCACCAGATAGAATGCAGAAGATTGGCATGAGGGTTTTCTTTAGGCCCTATCTGATGGTACAGTTGGCAACAGTGATGATGATGATGACGTTTTTCACAAATATAATCTAGAAAACATTTTTTCACACTTCTGTGATGTGTTAGTCAGGTTTCTGTCACTGATCAAAATACCTGCAAGAACAACTTTGAGGAGGAAATGTTTATTTGGAGCTCATAGTTTCAGAGGTCTTAGTCTGTGGTTAGCCAACTTCCATTGCTGTGGGCTAGAGGTGAGACAGATGATATTGAAACAGGGTATTGTGGAGGGAAGCTGTTCATTTCATGGTAGCTGGGAAGCAGAGAGAGAGAAAAAAATGGAAGAGCCAAAAGGACAAAATGTATAATCTCAGGGCATGCACCCAGGGACCCATGTCCTCCATCCACACCCTGCTTAGTTACTATAGCCATCATTCAAATTATTAACCTATCATCAAATGGACCAATCTACTGATTAGGTTATGGCTTTCATGATCTAACAATCCACCTCTTGCACTAACAAAAGAACTGTTGTGGGCACCTCTTGTCCAAACCATAGCATATGATTTGCCACAGTATGCAAGAGATTAATAAGAAGTAATGTATTCTTTCTTTTTTTCATAAGAGTATCCCAGTAGTTTACTTATGTTCTAGAATTTACAGTTTAAAGATCTTGAGGCAATGTATTCTTGAATCCACCTGTGTTGAAATAGAAAATATGGGTTCAAAGTGGTTAAGTGGCTTCCCTTGCATCATGTGGTCTTCTGCCATTTGCCCAGGGTCCAAGCTCTCAGGTCCTGGGGGGAGATTCCTCTGTGTCTGATTGTCATTACCCTGGGCTCCCCAACCTCTCTAGCCCTCTTTATACCTCACAAGCATCAGAGTCCTTCCTGGGTTCTGACCTGGCTCTCTTGTGTTTTGCCAAATGCTTGACTAACTGGCTTGGCTTTTCTGTGGCTCTGTTTTTCCATACTTGAGGAATTGAAGCCAGGACTGAGGAGCAAGCAAAAGAGCTGAGAAGCGCTGCCTCTGTGGGTGGTGCAGAATGGGCTCTGGGAAACGGCCTGAGGCAGACAGGGAGGCCATTCCCAGCTGGCCCCACTGGATCATCTGGCTATCACTAGAATATTCCTTTCCAGGCCACTGGTCCAAGGAGATCACAGGTCAAGGGTGAGGTGCTGGTCACTTCCTCAGGTCCTGAGGTGGTTTTATGTAGAACCTGAAACCAGCTCCAATCTTCAGTTGTCAAAACACAAAAAGTAATCCTGTTTCACCTAAATGTCCTCAAATCTAAGATCTCTGCACTTGTATGTGTATATGTGTGTGTCTAATCAGTTGATCATTATTTCAAAACAGATTGCATTAATAGACTGCTAAGGAGCCAAATAACTAGCCTACCTCTTCCAGGTCCTGACTATCTGAGGTTATTCTTGGTTAGTATGGGGCTCAACACAGACCAGGGTCATAAGTAATACGACTGGAGACACCTGAATATGCCAGCTAGTTTGGAACACCATTGATGACTGACTCTTCATTGTCACATACTATTACTCACATGTGGCCCTGACCCTGAAACTCATTGAACTCAAGGGACATGTCCATGAGAAACCGCACAGTGTCTATATTGTGGAAAAAAATGCTTCATCTCAGAGTGAGTTTGTGTGTCTTCTAGAATGTCCAGGCAAGGAGGTAAGAATAGAATTTTTGCCCCAAGGAGCAAACCATGTTTTGACCCAAGCATAGCAGGAGGAGGAAAAAATGGACATCAGGCAGAGAGAATTAATCTCAGAAACACGACTTTTCTCTCCTGAAATGCAGCCCAGGAAATGCTGCCCCTTGTTGCCAGCATAAACACTTATTTGTAGTCTTGGCCCTGGACCACCAGTAATGAAATATAAAATACCCAGAGTCCCAAGTCAACAGGCAGGGAAAGCCAGGGCCTGCATTTGGGTTCCAGTCTGGCCTGAAGGATCTTCTGAGCACCGATTCCTTTTCACTTTCTCTATTTTTCTCAATTACTTCTGTGGGGTCTCCCCATGCCCAGCATAGTCTAAAGCAGTACATTTCAGAGTTCTTGGGTGGAGAAAAGGGAGCCTCAGCTGGGAGACAAATGGTGGTCAGCCTCTGGCAGCCATAACAAGCAACCCTTGCTCTATGGGGGTCTGTGATCAGAGTTGCTGTTTGGAATCTCTGACTATCATGGCAAGAATGAAATGTAGAGAGGGATGGTGTCATGGGATACTCACATATGAAAATATAATTAAAGCCTCTGGGGATGAGGTTGGCCTGCTCTAGTCTTACCCCAATCCATGGCAGTTTTTTCCAGTTCCTGTAGTAGAGTGGCCCTTACCTGACTTCCTGGTTGATGTTTCACTTATCTCTTTCTGTGCACCAAGTTGGCCTTGAATTTAGAGACTTACAATAATTTATAATGCTCAGGGCTGGAGAGGAGGCTCAGTGGTAGAACATTTATGTGGCATATGCAAGGCCCCAGGTTTGATCCTTGGCACCACACTAAGTGGAGTAAAAACAAACAAACAAAAAGAGGAAAAAATAAAATTAACTCTCTCTCTTTGTCTTCTCTCTTTTTTTCTCTCTCTCTCTCTCTTTTCTCTTTAAAGAAAAAAAATTATGCTCTTCCACGGTTCTGGGGGCCGACTGGGATCAGCTCAGTGATTCTCATTCACCTACTCAGTCATATATCATCTGGGGCTAGTGACATCTGAAGTCCTGCCTGGACTGGACTTCCATGATGGGTCCCAGTCTCATGCCTGCTGTAGACTGAGAGGCCTGGGATAATTGGACTGACTGGAAATCTCACTCTGTACAGGATCTCTTCTTGGGCTTGGGCTTCCTCACATTATGATGGTTTTAGGAGAGTTGTTCCTCTTAAAGGATCTAAAGCTTAGTGCGGATTAGATGAGGATGTGAAGACTGGGAAGCATGATTTATCTTAGGAGATCAGATACCCCAGGCAGAAAGTGAGGGACTAAGATTGGGAAGATTTGGAGACCTTTATACCTGTTCTGTGCACGGTGGAGACAGACAGGCCAATGTGGTCAACTAGCACACCACCTCTGATTTATAGGGCTTCCTGGAGCCCAAAGGATTTGGGACTGTATCTGGACAATTACCCCAGTGCTTGGTCCAGCTGCCTTTGCCCCATTCTGAAGTGCTCCCCAGATAAATTTGTTCATTATTTTCACGTGTCCTGTTCTTCTGTTGCATAGCGACTTCATAGCATCACTCCTTGGTTCTTGTTATAGTTTGGATCTGGAATGCCCACAAAGTCTCCATCTGTTGAAGGCTTGGTCCCCAGCTGGTGGCACTGTTGTGATGTGGTGGAAACTTTAGTAGGTGGGGCCTAGTTGGAAGAGGTGGGTCACTGGAGGTGTGTCTGAAAGCGTTTACTTGGCCTCTTTCCTCTCTCTCCCTCTTACTTACACTCTCTTCTTCCCAACTGCCATGTGGTGAGGAGTTTTTCTTCTCCCATGCTCCCTCATGCTGCTGCCTTACCACGTAAGCAATCGAAACTTGTGACCATGAACTGAAATCTCTGAAACCATGAGCCAAAATCAACCTTTCCTCCTTTAAGTGATTTTCCTCAGGTATTTTGTCACAGTGGTGGAAAGCTGACTTGCATAGTCCTCTGTCTCTGTATCTCTTTCTCTTCCATGGCTCTTACTGTCTCTAGCCTATCTCTGCTCCAAACATGGAGTACATGACTGCCTGGAGTATCTTCCTTACGTGCTGTTCTTTCCCTCATACTCTCCTAAGGGAACTTGCAGTACCTATGACCTACAGCACCCAAGGGAGAGGCTCAAAAAGAAGAAACACATCTGCTCCCATTAAGTCAAAACTCATTTCTCTTTATTTGATCCCTAAGCATCATAAAATGCTTTACTGAGCTTTTTTGGCATTCAGTGGTTCTTAGCATGTTCCTTTCCCATCGAAATCCCACAGTTTAGGGGCATAATTCTTCTAGCTCTCCTTATGGCCTCACTTTACTTTCTGTTCATAACTGCCTGCTGATTAATCTGTACACCAAGCGGGCCTGGGGGCTCTTCAGTTACAGGAGCTCTGTTTCCCTTACTGGAATGTGTTTCTCATTCCTTTTTGGTCAAGTGACGCTTTTCTTTAAACTTGGATCTTGAGTAGCTGTGTAATTACTTAAAAGGACAAAGAATAAAATTGCATGGGTAGATATTAAAGGAATGGCTCTCTTACTTTTTTTATCTTCTAAAACCATTTGGAACCATTCCGGAGGGAAAAAAAACCCAGAAAAAATAAAAATCACATGTGATGAAACAAAGCTTGCACCTCTGAGCCACACTTGGAGGAGAGGCATGCACTTGACCCATTGATAAGCTGCATATCCCTCAGGGGTCAAAGGAATGATTTCTTAAGAGGTGTCCTCTGGCTGGGGACATTGGAAGGCTCTTGGTGCTGCATGGGATGTGGAAGCCAGACGGGCGAGGCTTAGTGAGACGATGTGCAGAAACACGTGCATGCGTCTTTGAAAAATGTGGGTCTCAGGGTGGAAGTCACAACATGGAAGGCAGACCAGCAGGATTCCAGTGATCAATCTAGGTCACCGGAAGGAGAGGAAACATAGCGTCATTTAGATATAGATATCTATCAAGTCCACACACACAGCTGTGATATTAGGGGCTTCACTTTGAGTCTGGGGCACTGTCTGACCTGGCAGAATCTGTCATGGAAGAATGTTGATGAGATTCCGGTCACAGCCCAGGAGTCAAAAACAAAGTGTGCACTTCCCTGCTGTTCTTCAACAACTGGCTGAAAGGAGGAGAAAGGATGCCCTTCAAAGACAAGTGGAAATCAGGAAGAAACCAATACAAAATCTCCATAAGATATTGGAAGAAAAGATAGGAGGAAAGGGGGCTGGAACGGTGGCTCGGTGGTTACGGCACTTGCCTGGCATGCGCAAGTATGCGGGTTCAAACCCCAGCACCCACGTACACAACCAAGTGTCAGAGCAACGAAAGCCATGTGAAAAACTCGATAAAAATTTGATTCTCTCTGTCTCTCTCTCTCTCTCTCTCACTGTCCTTCTCTCTTAAAAAAAAAAAAAAAAAGAAAGGAAGGAAGATCAACACAGAGGACAAGTGAGAAATACATACCCGGATCTTTATGTCATCTAAGCAAATGAAAAAAAAATCCATGAAATCAACATGAAAGAGAATGTCACCTCTGAAATAAGAGTTCAAATAAGAGGCAGGAGGGCTGGAAGAAGAGATGGCTTAGTCAAGAGAAATTTAAAAATATGCATCTGTAACAGCAACATTAAAAACGCTGTAGAAAGAAAAGTTAAGTAATGCGAGAGTCATCAAAAATGGGACTGCGGGGGTGCGGGCTGGAGCCATGGCTCAGCAATAATGGTGCTTACCTGGCATACGCAAGGATGCGAGTTCGAACCCCAGCACCACGTACGCAACAAAGTCTTGGAGCAATGAAAGCCACATGAAAAACTAAATAAAATTGATTCTGTCTTTCTCTCTGTCTCTCTCTGTCCCTCTCTCTTTTAAAAGGAAAATGGAACTGGACATTATCGAGCATTTAAACAGTTAAAGGAGAAAATTGAGAGAGAGGAGCAAAATGAATTGGAAAAAATAAATAAAGAGCTAAAATGGATTAGATGAAAGAGAGAGCTGAAACAGATAAATGTTGTCTGGTGTACAAAAAAAGTCAATTTTCCTGAAAACAAAAACAGAAAGCATAAAATTGAAAAACAAATGTATAGTAGGAGAAACTTTCCTAAAATAAAGGAAGCTCTAAATTTACCCAAAATATCATGACCCCCCCAAAATGTTGTAGCATAATAAAATATTAGAGACATTCTGATAGAGGCATAAGAATTAAAATGTAAATAAAAATCTCAGTGATCATCCAGATTTTAACAATCAACGCCACTGCAAGAGCAGAGCGTTCCTTTGTAATGTCCTGCAGTTCTCATGACAGAATCATTGTTAGAAGACAATATATATAGTAAATGCAGGGAATGAATGAAACTTTAAGAATTAAAGTGAAATCATCATTAAAGAGTAAATAATAATGAAAGTAGTTGTCAGTTTTGCTAAATTCTGGACTCCACATAAATGCTTGCATATATTATGTTGTTCAATTATCTCAGTAAGTCTGTGAGGTTGGTGCCTATCCTTCAGCGCAGGCTCTCAAGACCCAGCACCAATAATCTTCTCAAATTCACACTCTTTGAAATGGAACCATCTGTCTGGTGCCAGATCCCACTCTCCTAAGTATTGTCCTGTGTTTTCCGACTTGCAAGAAATAAAGGACTTAAGTTTTTGAGAATCTGCAAGAAGACAAATAACTTAAGAGTGCTAGAGCTGAGTGGGAAACTGTAGCAAAAAGGAGAGAAGGTGAACCTTGAATTCATTTTAAACTAGTATGGGCACAACATGGTTGCGGGGAGGATGTTTAGCGGATGGTAGCAGCTAACACAGTCCTAACCTGCCTTCTGGCATTTGTGCCTCTATGTAATCCCCTTCTCTTGAGTATGAGATGGACCTGGGAAACTGGCTTGTAATAAACAGAAAATGGCACAATGTCAGAGGATTTGAGCAAGCTTTCTGTCTTTGGGTGTCCCAGGTCTCAGGAAAGCCAACTGGCAGGTTAAGAGTTCTCCTGTACACCTTACGACCCTGCTATCCCACTCCTGGGAATTTTCCCAAAAGACTTAGAATCAGCGTACTTAGCGATGTGGCTTCATCAATGTTTATAGCAGCTCAACTTACTATAGTTAGATTATGGAACCAACCCAGATGCCCCTCACTTGACCAGTGGATACAAAAGCTTTGGTACATATATACTATGGAATACTACTCGGCCATTAGAGAGGACGATATTATGGCTTTTGAAATCAAATGGATGGAGATGGATAGAATTATGCTTAGTGAAGTCTCCCAAGCTCAGAGACTCAAGGGCCGAATGGTTTCTCTCATC